>JAVTVJ010000075.1:7210004-7365856 GCA_034509425.1 Eopsaltria australis
GGGGTTTGTTCTTTTGGTTTGGTTTTGTTCCTGTTTTTTTTTATTTCTTCTTTGAAACATGACCTCTGAAACATGCAAAACTGAACTAGCTCACTTAATTTCAGAAGAACCCAGTAAAGTCCCATTAGATGCTCAAAACTGGCATTGTTCTATCTGTCCTTTCTGCAGAGATCATTTTATTAGATTTCTGAAAGCAAGCTATGGTGGAAGACCAACATTTTTGAGCCAACGTCTGCGTGTGTTATTATAAGCATAGATATTTGTGCTATCAAGCTCCAGGTGAACCTGTTAAATGGTTTTACACCTGGATTTGAAGAAGTTGCAGAAGCATTTCAGAGGCTCAGCTCAACAGTGGATGTTTAGAACTTTCTCAAGGGCTAATCTTCCCTTGTCTGAATTAAAAATTGTATTCACAGGTTTTAAATGAATATTTTCTTAAATGCATGGGCTCCAAGAAAAAGCCACATTTGTAGCAATTCTTCACGAAGGAACACTGCATTAATTTCTTTTTGTTTGGATGGATGATGTTTATGCTGAAATATGCTATTTAGACTTCTGGTGTTTTACACTTCACAGCTAAAGCACAGGTGTGATACTAATTCATCTTTTATTATTAAGATGTCCTGACATAGGCCTGGTTGTTGGGATGTAAGAGGCCAATTTGACACCAACTCAGCTCCGCTATTATAGGAAGCCAGATGATTTCTCATCACTTCACCCCCAGCTCAGCACTTCCATATGGTTCCTTCATAAGCTAATCCATTTCCTTGTGAAGAACGGAGTTGTCTAGATGGCTTTTAATCATAAAAAAATTAAATCAGGTAGGAAGGGAAAAAAAATGGGGAAAGTAGAGGCAAGAAATCCATCTTGCTCTCCACAGACTTCTGCTGTTAATATGTTTCCCTAAACTGATTAATCATAAATTATTAATGTCAGCCTCGCTGGGATAGAATGTATCTCCTTTATTGAAATCTGTCTCCCAGGCATTCTGCCAGTGGTTTTGACTGATAAGGCAATAGTGCCTCTATTTGCATAATCATGCTGGTACCTGGCTGCATAGTTAACTTACTGTGGTGTGGACACAATGTCATATGATATATTTGTCCCTGGCATAATCTTGACGGACCACAAACAGTACTTCTAGATGAGAAAATTATGAATAAGTCAGAGTGCTAAGTTCTAATTTTGTTGTTATTGTTTTTAATGCAGTTTTCATGCTATGCCACCTAGAAGAGATGAAGTTCATTTCAGTGTGCATGAAAGAGTTGTAGAATCTGTTATGCTTAGAAAGTAGCCATAGAGAATAGTAAACACAGAAAATCAGACTTGTCTGGTTTTATCACATTAGGATATTACTGCTTTTAACTTTTTTTTAAAGCGTTATCACAGATGCAATCTCTATAGTAACTCTATTTGAATTCTTACTGGCACTGAATCATTATTATTTGACTTCTGTCTGAAGACAGTTACTTCATTTGCCTAAGTTTTCACACAAATGAAGTTGTTCTGACAGTAGCCACTGAAGACAGATCCTTTCTATTGCTCATGTAGACAGGCTGTCTTACAGCAGAAAGAGATTCTTAAAAATGAAACAGTACACCCAGTCAGAACTAAGTAACATTTTTGGCCAGAAAGTAAGATTTTAATGAAAATCTTAAGAAATCTGTTAGGTAGCAGAAATAATGACAAAAAAGCTTGAAAATGTTAAGAATTATTCAGAGTCACTGTATTTTTTTGAATCAGCATTTTGAGTTTTTTATCTCTAGAAGTGCTTTTTCTCCAAAAAGATCACCACTAGCAGTGATATATGAAATACCCTGGATATATGATAGCCCCTGTGCCCACGTCTATTAGAGAGTTTTGAATACCACATTTAACTGAGTTCCCCAAAAATTCTAGAAAAGGAGAGAGAAGTGGAACAAGATTTGAATTTCTTCTGCTACTGGTTCAAAATATTTTCAAAAAGCTAATCTCAGACATTCTAATACTAAATGGAAGCGAAACAGAAACAGCTGAGTCTGCACCATTTCTGTGCCTTTCCAGGCTATTATTTTTTACTGAGAAGACATGATAGTTGGGGATCATTTATAAAGAAGTAATTTATGGCTTCAAAAAGGCAGAGTTACTAATGGGTATTAGTCTTTCTGTGGAAGATTAAAAGCAGTTTAACACACACACAGAGAAAGAATTGTACATGTGTTATTTACTCTGGTAAATTAATTTAATTTAGGAACATGCAACACATCTGAAGAAACATGCTGAGCTGCTATAAATTACATCAACATTTTGTTGCTGTGACTGTTACAGATTATATACACAGGCCATATTTATCCCCTAGTAACTATTTAAATGCATATTAGTTCATTCTTTTGTGCAATAATGAGGCAGGAATGCAGCTACTGAAAGGCTGAAGAGGAAAAGAGAGTGATTTTAAACAAGTAAGACTTACTACATACCTTATCAGTTATTTTTTCTTCAGACCTTGCATTTTAAATATGTATGTGTAAATCTATTTATGCATTCCAATTTTTATCTATTGTGCATATATATATGTATGAAAAAAATCGTTGTATATAACATGTTATTTAAAGTTACACTATTATGTTAATTTCAGGTGCTCAGAAAATACCAGCTGCTCATGGAGCTGCTTGTATCTCTTGGGGCTAAAAAACCACTCATATGTGATATCTTTTCAATGTGTAGCTACCAAGATACATTCTTTTTCTTCTTGAGAGTCTATTTTTTTAATATGCAGGAAGGGTGACTGAAACAGGGAATGTGGCATCATTTGGGCTGAAGGCTTTTACAGATCAAATACAAATAGGTAGAGAACTAAATGTTTTTCTTGTGCTTCATATCAAAGATATCTAGAAAGAATTTTTGTGTGTCAATCTGCCACTATGAGGCTAAGTAGGCAAGACTGCTCTTTGTGGGAACTTGGTTTTCTACAGACGCTTCTACTAAAATCTCAGTTAAGAATCATGATGTACATCTCTGTCTACTAGAAACTACTCTGACATTGGCCTAATTTCTGCAAGGGTTTTGCAGACTAAAAAGGCCATTATCAATTTGTGCTACTTAGTGTTCATTGTGGTAGAGAGAGTAAAATAGAAAAGGATTTGAAATAACAGTTTAGGAACATCTTCAGTGAAATTGATAGGCTCAAATACTAGATTTGAATAAATTACATTTCTGTCTTTTTATTGTCGGGAGAGATTATGGTAATTTCCGTTCTTTTGCAGAAATGTACAGGGAAATGTAGGCGTCTCCTCTGCTTTTCTAGAAGTGCTTTCAGATAATAGAGCTGGATAACTTTGCACCTAATTCAGCCTAATTCAGCTGAATTTAAATCCCACTTAACAAGCAAGGACCTGCCCAATACCTAAGCCCAAAGTACCTGTGTGAAAGATGTACAGCTTGAACATAGCCAACACATGTTGTCAGAACTAATCAGCAAGAAACATTCCAGATTTACATGATGGTCACAGCAGTACCTCCTTAACCAGCTATAAAACATGCTCAGGAAATGGGAAACCTTTGGATTCAGTCTTTCAGCCTGAAGAAACATACTTCATAACTTCAGCTCTTCAAAAGTATGTCTTAACCATTACCCTGGAACTAACAAAGCACTGAGAGTACTGTCTGCCCTTCTGTTTTAAGCAGGTCCTTGCACAGCTCTAATGGAGTGCTACATAGCACCAGAAACAATGTGAATTTTAATGCACGTTCATCTGGTTTTAAAGGTCAATGCTTACTTGTGCATAGTTTCATGTAGCTGTTTTATGATCATATATGTCATATAATAGAAAATAAAGCGTCAAACTCACTTTTCTGTGACTGTGCTTTGCTGCAAGTAACACAAAGCACTGTTACTTTGTTATGCTGAACAGCATCTTTTGAGAAATGAGATCAGTTCACATGAAGTTTATGTTATTTTACTTATTGTTTAAAAATAGTTTTATTACCAACAGTTTCAATTCGTGAATGATGAAACTTTAAGAAATAACATGAGTGTCAAAATCTGTTAAACAGATTTCTGATACTCACTCCTCAATTTACTGAAATGCTGAGACAATCCCTTATATTCTAGGTGAACATATTTTGAGTCAGAGTTAAAATTGAAGGTTAGAGCCCTTAAGGAATGCTTCTTAGAAAGAACTAAATCCCTCTAAAACATTTATTCTTACCACAGTTTACAAAATGACAACAAAAATGGTATACTGATTGAAAATTTTCCTTTAGGATATTTGGGTGTGTGATGGGAAATGAGATGTCATTTATTTGCCAGTTCAAATGCAGAGGTAAGGTAGCAGGGTGACAGGGTCATCAGAGAATGGACCACAAAATTACTACTTGAGAGATTACATGATACAGAGTTTTGGTTTATTCTACTTGCTAGTCTTGTTACAGCTGCATTTCAAAAAGAGATTCACATGTTGCTATTTTAGCCAGCAAGTAGGTGGGAATAAGAAACATTTTAAAAAATGGAATAGGTCATTGTGCTTGATATTACGGCTGTTTAAATGAAATTCTCAGAAAATTGCACTAAGGGAGTAATAGGTTATATTTTCTACACTCTATTGCAGTCAGCCAGTGATGGCTTAAGCTAAAACCTAGAAATGAGAATGCCTGTGTACTACTCCCAGCTCTTCTGGGCAGCATGACTCCAAGGAAATCATATCATTTCTGGCATGTACTTCAGCTTCAATAACTGTTAAAAATAAGATTTCAAGTCTGTTTAAACAGAATATGAATAATGATCAGAGCATCACAGAAGCTAAAAATGGAAAAGGTTTGTTTGTTTATTAGTCCATATGCAAAAAATTGAAGAAAAGAATTTGTGAAATGGTTTTCAAAAAATAAGGTGAAGGAAGCAGAAGAATTTAGAGTTGAAACTGGTAATACTTTCAGCAAATGAACTATTAAAGCAAGAGAAAAATGTTAATTTTAAACAGAATTTTGATAAAAGGTTCTCAAATTTTGTTTGAAAACTGAAAAGTTGTGAGCTAAGCATGTATTCCTCAGGAAAGGAAGATCAAAATTAACTGAATACTATATTCAAAATTTGCCATACTGACTACAAAAATAGATGCTGCAGAAGTTACAAGATACTTTGAAAAATAAAACTGTTGAGCAGGGTAGTTTAGTAATATTTACACTTAAGGAATAAAACCAGACACTTATCTTTGTTTCTTTAATATAGGAAACCACCATTTGTCAGTAATACTTTTTAAATAGCAGAGGATATTAAAATAGAGAAAAATGTGCTCTGCATATCTATTCTGTAGGTCTTTATCATGAATTGATAAAGTGGATATAGATATAAAGGAGAAAATATTACTCTAAAAGGAATTGTCAAAAACCTACATTTCAAAAAATTAAAGAATTTTACACATTGCTTTTTATCACTGAATTCCTTGAAGCTTCTTCTTGCAAATCTGGTGCTATCTGTGAGACACACACACACACACACACACATATATATATATATATATGTAGAATCATAGGATAGTGTGGGTTGGAAATGATCTTGAAGGCCAGTTAGGCACGGATGTCACCCTCTAGAACAGGTCCCAGGGCCCCATCCAACCCGGCCTTGAACACTAACAGGGATGGAGCATTCACCAGTTCTCTGGGCAACTGCTCCACTGCCTCATCACCTCCTGTCCTATCACTATCTGCCAAAGTTAAAAGTCACTCCTCTCTTTTTTATAAGTGCCCTTTAAGGAGTAAATGCTGCAGTGAGATTCCCCAGAGTCTTCTCTTCTCCATGCTGGATAACTCCAGCTTTCTTGTCCCGTCTTCACAGGAAAAAATGCTCTATCCCCCTGGTCATTTCTGTGTCCCACAGTTTTATAGGATCAGAAAAGGTATGGTTAAACGTATTTGGTGTTCCCTATTGACTTTGGGCTTAGATAAAAGTAATAGTGGAATTACTGAGGTCATAAGTAGTTTAATAGTAGTTAAAGGGTAGTACTTGTTAAATAAGTAGTTAAAGGTCATGGAAGTATGAGGGCTATTGGGAATCTATAAAGTTGTTCAATAGAATAAACCAAAAATACAGCATACTTCTATGCCATCAAAACTTCATGGAGGATTTTAAACTAATAAAAAAGCATTTTCATCAAACATGGAATGTTCACTTTAATCACTATAAATGCCATATATGAGCAATAACTTTGTCATAGTTTGAATCTATGATATACCTTTGAAATGATCACAATGCATATAATTAGTCTACTTCTCAGCCTAGTTATTAAAACATTTTTTCAGAAAACAAAAAAAAAAGAAAAAATATCCAAATAAGCTGTACAAAAATGCAACATAAAAAAGCAGACGTCTATTTGTATCATAATTAGTTTGAATCTCACTTTTAATGGGTACACTAAGCCACATCACATAATCTACCAAACTGATTACAAAATGACCCTCAATGTACTTGTACAATGTTCCTTTTTAGAAGGCTATTTTCAAAGTCATAGTGAAAAGAGATGGGCTGCATTTACATATGATAAAATAAAGCATGGGCAGGGTGCATGCTGGGTCTAGAATCACATCATGCATAAGAATGAGATAGAATAATACAGCATTAAAATGTTCTTCGCATTCTCCTTTGTGTGCTTTGACTACGGTCAACCAGATATTTAGACATTTAAATCCCATTGTGAGATGAGAATTCAGAGTTTCAGCAATCACTTTCTTTAAACAAATCACTAAAATATGACTAGGCTTGATGGCTGCAAGAAACTTTTTGGAGTTACATATGAATTTTACGAGATGTGCTGCCACTCCAGGAAGGACAATGTGAGAGTCAGATGGTGACAAGGTAAGTGTGCAGTAGCAGATCATCTATCACAGCATCCAACTCAACAAGTTATATACTTGGCTAGCATGTTAAGAGGAAAAAAGACAGCTTTACACTGATGAACTCCTTCAAACCACAGACTACCTGTTGTCTCTATCACTCTTATGAATCAAAATTCATGGGATAAAATCCCCAATGAAATGCACTTTGGGTATACACTTTGTTATTCTTGATGTTTCCTGACTGTCTCTTATAAGGAAGATTTTCCAGTATCTTTGGATTTTGCTTCTCTTGTGAGTTCTAACATATTTTGCAAACTAAAGTGACAGCTGCATGGAACTGAGAAGAACAGTACATTTTAAATACATATTTTATTTGAAACAATGTCTGAATTAAAAATTAAAACACTTTGTTAATATGGTCCTATTTGTAGCAGGAATATTTTCAAGACACAAGAGCTGATATTTAATTTTTGTTTTCCTTTAATACTGAGTGCACAGGTCTTCATGGTACTGGTGCATTTTCCTAATGTGGCAGTGGTGAGGCAAAGCCCTCAGTCTTGAGGAGGCTTCTCCCAGTCTTTAGTAAAACAAGGAGATGACAGAACTACTAAACAGTCATTTGGTCTTTCAAGCTAAAAGATTGTGGCCAAAGGCAAGAATCAGAAGTAAAAAGGGAAGTTGTGTCTGTACTTCTATTTCCTATTCTGTTAAATGGGATTTGCTAAAGATGGTGCCGCAGAGTTAATTTTATCTATTAAATATCAATATTTGTATAAACAACAGATGTATGAGGACAGAGCCTTGCTTTCATATTTAACTTTTGCGTGGGAAAACCTCCCCTAGAAGCTAGCATGCTACAGAACGGACAGCCATCTCTTTTCATCAGGAATTTCTCTCCAAATGAAGAGTCTTTTTCTTAATATATTTAAAAGGACTTATTTGAAACATCTTGAAACCCACCTAATAGAAAAATCAGGACTTACTGGTCTTACTGCCTGGTAAGTAAGATAGTAACATGCACAGAGCTAAGAAAGTTCTTAATTTCAAGCAATATATTTTTACCAGAGATTATTTCAAGAAAGTTCTTTACCAATTTATTACCTACAGGAAAACATTGACAACCAGTCATGATAACCTGCAGGTTTGACTAACCAAAAAAAGATGGTAAGCTGTAGGTTTGACTAAAAATAAATCACACAAATAGCACATTTTTTATGTACTTCCTTATCCCTACTTAGGCTGCAAAGCCAAATTATTATCCGTGTACACCTAATAATTAACTAAAGACTTCTGTGATTGTGTAAATCTCTTCAAGTTTGGCAACCTTTCTGTAAAGTGCAGGAAGCCATATAGACAACTATGCATATATATATACACATGTAAGAAAGTTCTGCCTTTAAGCTATGGTGAGCCCTTTTAAGCACACTTATATTCATGTAGCACATTGGAGGTGTGTTGTTAGAAGAAAGCACATAGGGAGAAATGTACGTCTCCAGTGAAAAATAGTTTTTGTCACTTTCAGGGATGAAAATTAATAAAGTTTACTTTCTTCCCAAACTCCCACTTTAAATTACCAGGTAAGTTAGATGACACACTAATATTCAACATTCTACTTTTACACTGAGAAAGAATAGAGAAGACTGTTTACCTAATGTTATTCAATATTGAAACACTGAAGTTGCTTTCAATATTACTGCATTCAATTGATACTACTGTAATCAGTTGTACTGCTTGCATTATTGCAAAGATTTCTGTCTTATGTCTTTGTGAAGGAAAGAAGAATTCAGTAGTCTTATATCTGAAGGGGTCTACAAGAAAGGTGGAGAGGGACTTCTTACAAGGACATGTAGTGATAGGAAAAGGGGAATGGCTTTAAACTGAAAGAAGGCAGGTTTTGATCAGGTATTAGAAAGAAATTCCTCACTGAGGGTGGTGAGGCACTGGTACAGATTGCCCAGAGGAGCTGTGGATGCCCCATGCCTGGAAGAACTCAAGGCTGGGTTGTGGTGTTGAGCTTTGGGTTAACTGGTCTAGTGGTGGCATCCTGACCACGGCAGGGGGGCTGGAACTAGATAATGTTTAAGACACCTTCCAAACTAACCTAATCTTTGAGTCTATGTTTTGAGGACATAAAATATGCTAGTCTTCCATCAATTTTATATGAGTGCTTTTTGCAATGTAAAGGATTGATATATTTTCTGAGAGAGGGTAATTAGCAGGAGTAACATGCTGAACAGGTATAAAATGAATTATCAAGAACTTTCATTATATGAATAAAATTACCTCAAAAAATAATGCAGGGACAATGCTAAAAAAAAATAAAAAAGCCCAGCAGATGATGACAGAGAATGTGATACGAAGAGCAGAGATAGCTGGATACTCTGACAAAAATTGCGTACCCGATATAGAGAAAGGTGGGTTGGATAACCCACATAATATTTTTTCACAATTACAATGTAGTGATGGGAAGAATAACAGGACTAGCAGTGTTCAGTGCTGTGCGCTCTGTACACTGGTCACAATGAAGGCAGATGGGGTTAGATAGATTGTGCTGTCCTGTGTGCTGACAGATGAAGTCAACACCCTTTGGTTGCTCTATTACTTCAGCAATACTGTGTGTGCAGTATGATATGCTGTTTTAGCAACCCAGGATGAATGTTTGCTTGGGATGGGTTCAGTTTTATTCCTTTGCAATAAAGGACACAGAACTTTTAAAGTTCTCTATCAGCCCTCTGACTGTCCTCTCCTGCTCCATTTTTTAACACCTAACATCCTCTATATTTTATTGAAGCTGATGTATTTCTCATGTGACATATACTAGTTTCTAAAAATTTCCTTTACCTCAAAAGATCTTCAGTTTGAACTACTCACTAATATTAAGCACAGCAACTTCCTTGGAGAAAACTACCTTTTTGTTAAAAACCCAAAAATTTTAAACCCCTGCAGTGCTGCTTTTAAAGGTGAAGTTTGGGGTTTTTGTCTATTGTTCCCAGAGCTGTTGCAGAACATCTAGACTTCACAAAAACATCTTTATGGGACCTCACTTGGTGCAATAAAATTATGTTTGAAGAATATTTTGGGAAAAATTGTTTCTATCTTGGACTCTTCCATTATTCCTACTGAGATTTATATACTACTGGGGAAGGCTCTTTCATCTACAAAGGCACTACTTGTCCTTAGCTTACCTCAGAAGTAAAATTGTGCCTTTACAATATCTATTCCCTCCTGACATTTTCAAGAGAGATTTCTTATTTCTAATGGTATGTATGTTTGACAAGAAATGAAAAGTGTCTTTATTAGTGACATAACAATTCTATTTAAGTAGTTCCTGCATATGTCACTTTGAAAAGTTTTCATGCAAACATTCTATCTGAACTTCATCTGAAATGGCAAAAAAGAAAAAAAAAGTTAAACTCTTGGAAAGCACTGATATCCATTAATAAACTGAGTGAAAACCCAAGGTATTTCCAGTTTATTTTATAATAGATTTACTTGGCTACATTTATACTTACAGCAAAAGGAAAATATGAATTATCAAACTGAAAATGGATTTTCAGCACATAAAAATAATTTTCAGAATGATTTGTTGTTATTTAATCCAGAGCAAGCAAGTATTACTGAAGGGGATATAAAGATTTGGCAGAGAAGAACCTGGGAACTACTTTTCTTTTGATTTAAAGTTATGTAAGGAGCAGCCTTTGACGTTGTTTTCTTAAAAATTACTTACTTCCTAGGTACTTTTAAATATGGATAGGGAACAACTGAAGGAAAATTCAGATTATGGAATGGTTAGGTGTCAATCTGATTTTTAGATATGTTTTTATTCTGCATTTTTAAAACCTGCTTACATTCTGAAGACCAAGAATATGGTGTTGGAAAGAGAAGAGCAAGAAGGGTATTCAGAAGTTTACTCTTTAAAGATTCTCTTTGCTTAGATTCCATTTTTATTTCCACTTGTTCTTTGTTAAGGTACTCTTTCTAAACCTTTCTTAGTCCCTGCTCTGTTTAATGGTAGGGAGTATGAAAGATACAACAAAGAGAGATCTATTCTGATGACTTCAAAGATGTTTCAGAAACAGATTTTTCACACAAATCTTTCCTGATTTGACACAGTTACTATGTAAAGCTATTTAATACGTAAAAGAACTGTTCCTCTGTAATATTCCTTGTGTGTAAGAAAACATCAAATCATATGTTGCTCCAATATGTAAACCAAAAATGCTGAAAATTTGCTTTTCCCAGCTCTAGAGGAATGAACAAAGACAGGGGCGTTAAGGAACCCAATCCAAACCATTTTTAATGTGCTGTATAGTGTGCAAGTGCTCTAAGCAGAAGAACACATATATTGAACAAATCAGCTACAAAATACATATTTAAGCAACTTTGAATTGGATTTTCTGTATAGCAGTTGAGAAACTGATCTCAGGCAAAATGCAGCAGCTGCTTGTGAGCTAGTTGGTTTATTTTTCTTTTTTTCTTTAATGTCATTCTTGGGTTTACATTGTTTAGTTTTTTTAATCTTATACTGGCTATTTTATCTGATCAATACTAAATCTACATCTGAGATGCATACTGATTAGAAAAGTAACCAGAGCAAAGAGACATTGTAATGAATGGTCTGCTTCAGGGATTCTCAGCATTTTAAATGAAGTGTTTACTTTACCTTTTCAACTATGCAATGCTCCTACATTGGCTTTCATTTAAAACAGAACTGTCTAGCTGAACTTTGGCTTCCTTTTATTACCACTATTCTTCATTTTCTCCTTGTTTGCTTTTTTTAATCTTGCACACATAAAAATATTCCTTTTTTTTACAGATCAACTATCAATGTCTCATGGACCATAGCCTGAGAAGCTCTAGATGTAGTAACCAGAGAAAGCATCGAGATGATACGTACAAGAGAACCACAAAAGCAGTTTTGTAATCTCTGTAAGTACAAGTTCAGAAAGACTCCTAAAAAATGTAAGCATTCTAAAGTGCTAAATTTCTTTTGAGGATAAGGGTGTATTCCTGTACTAATTTTCAGATGCTTCTCTAAAGAAGTTCCTTGCATTCTAAATATTTTATTGTCAGACACCTAGAAAATTTTAAACCCTAAAAATTCAGCCTGGACATAACCTGTAAATGCCAAAATGAAGAGACAAGAGAGTAAGAGTGGAGCAATTCCTTCTTCTCTGTTCAGTAACACCTCAGTATAAAGAAGTGTATCAAGAAGGCCAGCAATTCTGGACAATCTACAGTAAATGGAAATGCAGATGAGAATGGCAAAGTAATCTCTCGGCCACAATACGCAGGCTTTGAAGGGAGTCACTAGGAGCATCATTACATTGGCAATTACATGAATTATCATACAAACATCCCTTGATCAGACAAGCAGATAGCTCGTAACTTTTCATCCCTAGAAGACTTTCTTACATTTGCAGGTGTCCTTATTCTAGAAGCAGAAAAAGCTTGTTCACTGACATTCTTTGTGAGAACAGAGTGAATGAAAGCTGGACAGAAGCTGCTTTTTACACACACACACACACCCACACCCACACACACACCCACACCCACACCCACACCCACACCCACACCCACACACACACAAACTTAAATATTATAAAAATAAATCCTGAAAATGTGGATTTGTTTACTTCTATTAGCCCATCTAAATTATCTGCATGCTGCACTTTTATTGAAATTACAAAACTAACTTCTCTTTTTGTACTATTTCTGGACTGATTTGTTAGCAATTATTTTGCAGTTCTGTACCTGGGGTTTTGGGGGCACTGCAATGGGTTGAAAACTGAAACTACATTTTAAAACCTGGTGTAAAGGTAATTTTTTAAAAAGTGCTCCAAATACCATTAATACTCTACTGACTAGTACTTTGCATCTCTGTTGTCTAGACACTGTATCTTCTTTGTCATCTATATGACCCCAACAGTTCATCGGGATATTAGGGTGAAAGCACAATTAGTAACAGCAGGGAGTTAATTGAGATTAAAAGAGAAGGGAGAAAGGTTATTGCCCATTCTGAAGACAAAAATACTGGACTAGAGAAAGCAATTTTAAAAAACATTTGAAATAGCTAAAACTGATGAGGAAAGAACATACTGAAATTAAAAAATAGCTATCATTCTACCTGAAGCATCAACTGTAAGTTCTCGCTAACGAATTGCTTTTGAACACACTGAAGAGCTTTACAAACGAGTTTAGCTATAGAGATCCAAGCATTCCCAGTGTGAGTGGTAGAAAGCAAGAAGTACTTATCCACCTAGAAAGGAAAGGTTGCCAGCACTGTAGGAAAAACAAAACCCCAAAAGAAACAAATATTAAAACCAGAAGATATCTTGATCTGTCAAGAACTTTTACTTTGAACATATTGAAACCATTAAGCTGTCCCCAAAATATTTGAAAAAATATCATGCAGAGATGTCTTTTTCAAGGAAAATGTTCTTAGGGAAACAGGATGAGCTGATGTCCCTCTCTACAAGTTTACCCTTGTCTGAACTCAGCACATTAAAGCTTTTATGAACTTGTTAAAGATGCAGGGAACCATTCAGGGTTCTCATTTAGGATGCATTTTAAAAAACTCCATATAAAAGATTACATGTCCATCCTGTCTTTTTAAACCGTTTAACTTAGATTGAGATGCTCTATCTGTAGATAAGCCTATGAAAGCCCAGAAAAATCACCATTTTCGATCAGAATTTAATAGAAGGACTTATGGTTTTCTTGATTCCTTCTTCAGGGACAACACTTTACTGAATCTGTCATAATGGAAGCTTTGCTGTACACATTTTCTTGTAATCCAGATAAATGTACAGAATCATTTTAGAATTTCCTTTTTTAAATTTTTTTTTCCAATAGATGGCATAGCACACAGAGTAATGTCTTCTAATATTTTACATTGTAGACTTTAGGAATCAAAAACCCCCATCTAAAGGTTCTTATTTTTCTTCACTGACTCATGAACCTAGACAAATCTGCTTTTTTGGCAACTAATACTGCTTAAGATTTACAGGAGTTCTAACTAATATTTCTGATATCTCTATACGTGAAAAAACACAGACCTTAACAGAACTTATCTGTTAATGACTATCTCTTATGTAATGCTAGTTCTGACCTTTGGTTTTATGGTGACAAGCATATTATGTCTGCACTGGTTGCACTGTTTTAATATTCAAGTTGTAAAATGGGTGAAATGAAATAAGCTAATATAAGACTGAAAAATACTAGTAATAAAAAATTCCCAACACTTTACGACATACCTAATATTTTTTAATCAGTTTTGGTACATTTGTGATTTCCCTGTTCTCAACTGACACCAGAGACTCAAGCAGCTAACAGCATGTCACAAGCTAATCTCCTACTGAAGTGGCAATCTTAAATGTCCAAATGGGACAAACACTGAAACACTGAATTTTGTACAGCAGTGATGGGCTCGAAAGAGAAAAATAAAAAGAATATTTTTCTATTCCTGCTTTTTAACAAGGCTGGGGTCTCTTGACAAGTACTTTGCAATCCTATGCTGCAGAGCATCACTGTGTTGAGCATTACAGCAAAAGAAGGAGCTGGATCCTGATCTGCCTTTCACCAGCATGTGGGCATTTAGTGATGGTTAAAGAGCCAATCTTATTTATCAGTGCTTAACATCAAAGAGAGGTAATTGAGAAACCCTCAATCTGTCCAGCAGAAGGCAGAAAACACATATCACAATTGACCATTGCTGACTATTCTTTAGGATCCTCAGTTTTTGTGTCTTCCCACATCCCTCTGTGGTCATACATTTCCTGCCTTTGCCATTTTTGCCATGACGTTACACAAAAAAAGCCCTAACTCTGTTGTGTATTCTCACAAGTTCAATCTTTGATCACATGCCTTCATTTTGATTAAGATATAAAATAAATAACTCGACAGTGTCTTTCATACATCAGCTAATCAAAATCAGTGATCATTTTACTTCCATAAGTAAAGTAAAAGTAAGTGTCAGAATATTGGCCCAGGTGTCTTGTCTGAGTGCCAGGTGTTTATTTATATACCACACACCTAAGTTTCCTTGAAAGTTTCTATAACGTGCACTTATACCTCCAAACTTTCCTCTCCTTATATAGTGCTGTTTGAAGACTGTCAGTTTACATGGCAAAGGTAGAGTTGCATATCAGAAATGGAAGACATCCTTTTCAGATAGTATTGGTTGATGTAAAATTTGAAGATTTTATATCTATACTTTCTGAAAGCCAATCAGTTAATAAGCAATTTAAAGCAAAAGGTAACTTTTTTTAATCAATTCATTAAAAAGATGAGCTAAGTGAGTTATTTAGAGGACCAAGGAATTTCTTTCTATGAAGAAAACTTCTTTAATAAGTTCTTCTCACTCTAAACAGATCCTTCACAACAAATAAGATTATTCAAAACACATTCATTTTTTAAACCTTTCTTTTAGCATAAAATATTCCATAGTTATGTATTGGAAATGATAGTTTAATTAAGATTCAGAATAGGAGATGAAATTTGAAATGTGAGTGCATGCTAGTATTTTAGTTTGGAGATGGAATGTTCTTTTGAAGTGAATCTCCAATCAACTCAAATTCATACGATCATGGAATGGGTTGGGTTAGAAGGGACTTAAAAATCATGTTTCTAACCCCCTGTCCTGGTCAGGGATGCCACTCATTATATCAGATTGCTCAAAGCCCCATCGAGCCTGGCCTTGAACACTTCCATCCACAATCTCTCTGGACAACATTTACCATGCTCCAATTCACATTGTGGAAAAATCTTGTAGTGCTCGAACTGAATATCATTCAGAAAAAAAAGTGAACTGTAAAATGCTCTCCTGGAGCATATGAATGGTTCCAACTGCTAACAGGCATTCAGGGTTCTATGTTCTTCTCACAGCAACATGAATAGCATGTTTTGTAGTATCTGAGGAACACACACAATGCTGTAGTTGTACAGTTTAATAAAAGCAGAGATTAAAGTATATTGCATCCTAGTAATTGCAAGAGGACTCCAGATACCACTGCAAAGCCTTTCCTCCTACTGCAAACCTTTGTGGTTCTTACTCGTGCCTATGCACCATTTGCTATTTGAAGAGTCTTGAAAATCAGTATTCATCTTAGAATTTATGAGATTAAAGTGTCCAGAAGCAATATGGTCACATTGTCCTGGCTGGGTTTCAGGTACTATGAATATCTGGGAAATTTCTGCAATCTTTCCAGAATGCTTTGACCTGTACACTTAATATTTCCCTGCCTCTTGTGTGTCACTGCACAGTTGCCGGGGCTAAAATATCAGATAAATATTAGGAAGAGATGCTCAACCCTAGATGATGTCTAATATTTTCTGAACAATCTAGGCAGATGACAGAATTTCAACTGCATCAGGTTTTCTGATGGACTAGTCGCAATCCAGAGGTGGCACAAATATTTCAGTTGGATGATGGGATAGCGTGAGTTACAAGACAATTTAGGGATGAATGATGACAGATCACAGTATGACAAAAGAAGGATGATTGAAATAGCTGTAACCTTGGGAAGGCACTGCAGAATAGACAGGGAAACACCTGCAAAGGAGGCACAGGAAGATACTTGGTACCATTGCATGATCTATACTAACACAGCTTCACTGGGCACATGAATGAATTTTTCAGCCTCAGAAAATACTTGAAATTTTTTGTTTGATTGGAAGTGGACAACAAAGTTGTTCTGCCTGTGTTTCTTACACCAGGTTAAAGAAGTTTAACCCTGTCTTGGTTTCAGCTTCTATAGAGTTAATTTTCTTCCCACCAGCTGGTACACTGTCATATTTTGGATTTAGTATGACAATAATGTAGATAACACACTGATGTTTCAGGTGTTGCTAGGTTATGCTTACCCTAAATCAAGAACGTTTTAGTTTCCTGTGCTCTGCTGGTGAGGAGGTGCACAAGAAACTGGGCAGGAACATGGCCAGGAGAGCTGTCCCAAACTAGCCTAAGGGATATTCCATAGCACAGAATGTCATGCTCAGTACATAAACTGGAGGGAGCTGTTTTCCCTGGGTTTAATGTCTGTCTCCTTGTCTCTCCTTTCCATCATTCTTATTATCATCATCATCATTATGATAATCATTATTAGCATTATCTTTATTATCTGTATTAGTACCTTAATTATCTTTATTTCAACTATTAAACTGTTCTTATCTCAATCCACAGGTTTTACTTTTCCCAGGCAAGACTGAAGATGGGAGGGAGAATAAGGGAGCGACTGTATGGTACTTAGCTGTTGCCTGAGGTTAAATCACAACAAATCTGCACATTTGGGCTCTGAAAGACTGAATTGTGTATTTTTACAGACTGAAATGACCCACTGTAGATAGAAAGATACTGTTTTATAAAATGCAGTACCTGTAATTAAAGATTAATCCTTGACTTCAAAACAAGGAGATTTACAGTCAAGGGAAAGCAATTTGGGATTCATAAGTACTTTCTGCTCAAAACAGATATACTGTACAAGAGAAAATTGAAAGAGAAATCAGTGGCTTTGTAGACATCTATCATGAAAATAACTTTAAAGAACAAACTGAAAAAGATGCATTCTCTTGCCTGAAGGCAAGATTAATTATGCCTGCGTAATTTCTGCTTAATAATTGCCTGCACTCTTCTTAAAAGTCTCCAACAATTGAGACTGCATAAATGGTGGCTCCACAGTCTCACCAGAAAAATTCTCTTCGACATCTTAGTAGTTTCATTTGTGGGAATTATTTAAGTTTTTTTTTTCAACCAGGTCTTTTTCATTATAATTTAAGCAACTTCCCTCCCACCCTTTCCTCCACCAGCTACGTTTTATATCACTGGAAAATATTTCCTCTTTCAATCTTTCCATGTAGGCCATATTTTTTAGTTTTATAATTAGTTTACATTATTTGTAACGTAAATTTTGTAATCTTCACAATCAGTCCAGAAACTCCTAAATTGCAGAATCAACACAAAGAATTTCCATTTAGGGACTCCCTCGTATGTTGCATAGAAAAGTTGCCTCCTTTATGTCACTATTTCCCTAATTGTTACTGAAATTTTAAAGGTTATAAACGAGGTGAAAGCAAAACAACATGTTTATCTGGACCAAGTAACATGGGAGTAATAGGTTAAGCAGTACTGGTTATCTCTGCTAAAAAAAATGGGAAAATTTTGCTTTTGCTTCATTTGAAGAATATGGCTAAATATTTTGTATTCTATTTGACACAGGAGTTTTTAATTCCATGTGGTGACACAGGCTTATATTCCTGCTTTTCTACTGCTGAAGCCTTGCCCCAGGACCCAAAGTCTCTTACTACTTTGTTCACTAATTCACAGTGCTCATCCCCTTCCAGATGCTATCAGCAGCCAAGCATATAATCTTACTTTGTGAGTGCAAATCAAAATAAGTCTGTATTGATAGGGGTAAATTTTGTTGTTTATTTCCTTACCCATTATTCCATATACAATAACTGCTTATTTTGTGTGTAGTTATATATCACACTTCTTTCTTATTTCACAGACAGTGATTAGCATCAAAATTTTAACCCAAGCTACAATAGTAGCTTTGCTGTATATTTCCTTTTTCATATTAAACGTATGAAATGTTGATTCTTACAGTAAAACAAATGCTATTTAATCTTAGAATTCAATGAACAAGACAGATTTGAGACAAGATCGTTGGTACTGATATAGGGAAATTAAAAGTACAGAGGACATTGGCTGACAAAACATAGACAGAAAAGAAACAAAAGCTTTAGTAGCAGAAAGCCTGTATTTTGAAAGAAAGTAGTATTGTGTTTATGGCATGAAAACAGAGTGGAAGGTTTAAGAACAGATGAAAACTGTCAAAAATGCTTTAGATGATTTCCATGGAAACGGGAGAGGCTAACACAAAAAGCTGCTCTACAAACACCAAAGTCCAGAAACTGAGCTGCATCCTGGAGGCAGAATGAAGAGGATGGATTAAGGACTCAAACCACATGAATCTTCAGGCCCCCTGCACAGGCCTTAATTAAAATACCTTTATTTTCTTGAGATCATGCCAGTATACGGGGATTGCCTGGAAGAAACTGGAACATTACAAGTCTGAAATAAAAACCAAGGAGCATGTAGAAAAGCTTAGGAAAGCTTACCAATTCTGCCAAGCATTAGGCATCGCTTTGTTATAATATTGCACCATTAGAATACTGCTTTAGTTCTTCTCTTTCACATGTAATTGTATTTAAAACCTCAGCGTTCCTGAAGGCTCAGAGTTATAATATTTTAAGACAAGATGCCAGTGCTGTGAGCATACACTGTGTAAAACCACTGTCCATCATTCCCTGCAAGTAATAAATCCTGAAATTACACTAATGTTCTGTAGCTATCAATGAGATTTTTTCTGTGTGATTATTGAGAACTTCTGATGCTGCCCAGGCAGAGAGACAGGCTACTTCCAATCCAAGCTGGACACGTGTGCAATGGGAATCACTGAAATGAATGAAAGCTTTGCCTGGTTGTGCTTTCTCTAGAATATGCCACAGCCACTTCTCTTATGTAGCTTTGGTGATGTTTTCTACTTCCAATAATAGACAGTAAAGCTAAGAAACCTAGCAATTTATGCTGGGCAGAAAATAGTTATTGAATTGATTCCAGTAATCTCATTATATTTTCCACCATACATCTGTTACAAGGCAAAAAGCTTGTGACAAACACAGACAGGCAGATTTTCACCTAGGAAGAATGCTGCTCAGTGACACTTTTGAATACTTCAGTTTTAAATTGCTCACAATTTTTGGTATTTCTGAGATAAAAGATAAAATTTTAGATCTTAAGTCCAATTAATTAATTTAAGTTTAAATGTTAAAATGAATTATAGTTTAACAAGTAAAACTTATTTTTAAAAAGCATGCAATATTCCTCTGAGTAATTTCAGGAAATGAAAGAATAATGTTGTCCATCCTACTAGCTCTTTCATTTATTTTTTAAGTGTGTTTGCTGATTGTTGGAAACATTTGATACAACTTTATTAATAACCCTCCACTGGAGTAAATAGACTAGTTTTGTATTAATATGTCCCTGATTTTGGTGTCAGTAGGTGTCATTTTGTCTATAGTCAAAACTAACCAATCTTATTGATGTTCACCTTAGTCCTATTTTGCTAACTCAGTATTTTACATCAGACATACGGAATTTTCTGATCTAGAAATTTATTAATCAATCTCTCCAGATAAGTCCATTACTACAGAATATTCAAGCCATACTGCAATTACTCTAGTTCAGTAGTGTGATTATGAATATTCTTTATGAACACCAGAAATATTACTGTTCTATGTGCTAGACATTTGTGATTTTAATTTTTCAAATAATTTCATCAATCTCAGCCAAGGTCAAGAATAAGTTCTCAAGGTTTGAATGAAATAGAATTTCTCAGAAACAATAGCCTTTAAACAAATTTTCAACCTGAAACTTTTGGCTGTTCTGAGTTCCATCATATACAGATGAGAGGCAGCTAATACTCTTTTTGTAAAATCACATCCAAAAATGCACAGCACTGTTGAGAGGCAACAGCCTACAGATACTCAGAATTCAACTGAGCTGATCTAGTTTAAGTAATAATTTCACTGTGAAAGGATGTGGATCAGATTGGATTGCCTTCCAACCAATTTTTCTGTGATTTTATTATCAACTGAACCACTGAAGTGCCAGTTGTTTGTTTTTAATGTAGTGCCAGCCACGGAAATCTAGTCTGGTTTCCTTCCTGTCATGCAGTCAGCATCCTGTTTCACTGCAGAAATTGGATTGCATGTTTGTATTTTTTCACTTGTAAGACTCTTTTATTTTTAGGCTATGGATGTTCTGCTCTGTAATCTCTCAGCAGGGTGATCTCAGATTCTGAATCTTTTATATGAATAAAAATTCCCCCAATTTTCATGCCCTAAATGCCCCTCCTGCATAACTTATAACCACATACTACAGTAACCCATTGATTTTTGCCAAACCACTTTGCTATCACTGATGTTTGTTATGCAGTCAGTGAATAACAGCACAGTCAAGGATTATGAATTATGACCATAAGTCTCAACTTGTCACAGAAAAGCAAGACTTGCCTTGCAATGCACTCTTACATGTCCCATAAACTGCATGCATATTAATTTATTTTTACCAGAAAGTCTCAATTTCTACCAGAGTAAGAAACAGAACACTACAGAAAACTAAGTAAATCATACTTTCTCACAACCCCTTTCTTGTGTAAGCGTCCCATTTACTATTTCATTATGTACTAGAAAATCTTGACTTTCAATATTTTCACATTTTCTCAAATTCTTTCAGTGGAGATATCTGTATTTGTCATAGCAGGTCAAAAGATATTTTTTCTAGAAACATTCAACTTTTGACTATATAACAAGGAGCACAAAGACTTTTTGGGGGTGTTATGGTATGTTTTTATCAGTATTTATTATGTTAGAGTATAGAAGCAGCAAGTTCATTGCTCTTTCTAACTATAAATTAAAGTAGGTCCCTTTGGTGAGGGAGAATATCGATCATAAATGATACATTAAGATCTTTTTTCTTGGCACTGAATCAGTTCATTCCAAAGAAGACGATGGGAAGGTCTCTCTCTAGGTGAGAAGAGTCTGGATGTCTTAGAGAGAAAATTCCTCTTTATTTCCCTATTGAGTTCTGTCCAGTATCTTTAGCCAGCAGGTTTAGACTCCACAAAACAAAAAGCTACATTAACTTTTGAGTGAGTAGGGAATTGGAGCATCAGAATGAAAGAGCTCACTCATGGAGGACTGCTGGATAGCAATCAGGTTAATATTTAATTAGCTAAGCTTCTTAACATTTCTGTATATCCAAAGATTCCTAGTAATTACTAAAAGCTTTTAAATAAAAAAAATAATAAAAAGAGACTTGCAACTCATTTTTTTAAGCTGAAAGAACTGCTATTTGTTTTAAGAGTTAATCACCACAGCAGTTGATGACTTTCTAAACTAAGTATTTATTTGTGTTTTCTCAAAAGAAGACATTTTGAAAAGGATTTGATTAAGCCACCCACATTTTTATGGTACCTGTCCATTTTAAAATTGTGTGGGGAAATTACTGCAAAGAATTATTTTGTGCTGAAATAAATGGTCATCCTAAGCCTTCAAGAAACACTGTTGCTGTTCACTACCTAATATGGGAACCACAAGCCTTTCAAAACAAAGAGAAAAACCTGTTGCATACATGTTTTAACTTTTAGAACTTTCCAGTCCTGAAAAATGTTTCAAAATAATTAATCTATATTATTTTGTATCAGACAGCTCAAGGCTCACGAATGATCAGGGCCATAATAAAATCAGAGAGTAAATCTTCTGACTCCCAGCTGTGCTCCAGTTATCACAGAGAACCGTCACGGAGCCACTCTTGGCAGAGCCTTATGAGAGCAGGGACTCTTTGTCTCAGCAGCTGCATTTCTGCAGCAATGGATTTAGGTCTGTGTAGGAGTAGGTCGAGATGTATTTATTGTATCGTGACCTTTTGGATGAGCTTACCCTGATCCCTAAGCCACTCAGGTGCCTTATCTTCAAACAGAAGGTATACAGAGACAGAGATGAAAAAACAGAATTGAAAGAGCCATCTGAAGTAGCTTCTGTCAAATGTTAGCCAAAAATATATCTGTAACTGCAGCTACAGAAAAGTATTTGTGAATAGAAGTCAGTTTTCTGTTTTAAAACCTACAGTTTATATGAACTATACATAGTCAAAAATTTTTTCTTTCCTTTTTTTTTTTAATATAGGCTTTTACAAGTGTCTGACCCTACTAATACAAAAATATTGAAGGTTTCTGTGCTAGAAATCTAAGAATTTATTCAGAGAACAGCACTAGGTACTGAATAACATGACACATTAACATATTTTTCCTTTTTTCAACAGTAAACATTTGTCAGATAGCAGTAAAAGGGTAAGAAAATATAGTCAGTTTGCTTAGGGAAAAAGAAACTAAGGTGTTTGGTAGTCTTCTCTCCCATGTTTTCTATTGCAAATATATGTATTTTTGTAACTCTTGTGAACTTGCTTTCTGCAAATTCTGAAATATCTGCAGGTTTGTATGTAAATGAGGCAGATGACCTTTTGAGAGGCAGAAATGTCTGCATAAAAATCCTGTTTGTTCTTGCCTTTATCTTAAGTATAAAAGTCATCAAGATAATAAGCAAGTCTGCTCTTCACGTAAGAATAAAATATTTATTAAAAGATTGGAATTTAGGGGAAAAAAAAGAGCCCCATGAAAAGATGTGAGGTTTAAAAGAAGAAAAAGATGAAATTATTTTGGAAGTAATAGATATTGTTTGAATATATAAAAAAGGGAAGTGTTAGCAATTATAATCTTTGATAAATAAAATAAAATACAGCGGAGATTTTATATTATTTATTTTCTCCTTGTGTTTGTTTGGAACCTTAAATATAAAGACACCATTAACAAAAACTCCCTTTTTACTTCTTTTCATCCTAGATATTACAAACTCCCAGCAGCATACTTCAGCTGTCTCATTCCCAAACTGAAGAGTTTTAGTCTAAGCAATTGCTCTTTGCATAGAGGCTGATCTCATCTTAAACCATCTTTACTGATGTTTTGTGAATCTTTTCTGTTTCTCTATGAGACTGGGTAACCAATACTGCACATCGTATCCAAATTGTGGGTGCACTAAGGATTTATGGTATCCTAATGACATTGTCTGCATTTATCATCTTTCCTAATATCTTCCACCTTTGTTTTGTTTACTGACCACTACTGACCACCAAACTAACATTTTCCTAGCATGATGTGTTACAGCTCCTAGATTTCATTCTGTCTGATCTCTTTTTCTTTATTATTCCATCTCTGTTAATAATTTAGTATTAAATCTGTGAATTTCACCTACAATTTTAGACCTTAGCCACTCAGTCTTGTTTGAACCTCTTGAAGCTCTTTTAGGGATCTGTATTTTGAATATAGGTAATGCTAATCTCTCCATACAACACAGATGAAGCTTTTCAAGCAGAAAATTCTGCCTATTCTACCAAATTTTCAATGTAATTGATCGTAACTCTTACATAATTATCACTGACATTTTCCTATCTGCAGCACTGCACAATCCTGACATGAAAAATACAATATAAGCAACCTGAATACGGCTGGGGCGTCCACTGGGGATAGAATGTGCTATGACCAGGTGAGGGAAGTCCTCTTTTAACTGGGGAGTTTTTTTACAAAGTAGGAAAAGAGGGAGAAGTATGCAAAATTGATTAGATTAATTTTACTCTCCCATATGTCTTTTTTCACACAGAGACTATTCCAGAAAATCACACTGGTGACAAAAAGTAGAATCTATGCACTTAAGAGAGTCTCATAATTTCCTATTTAAACACAGACATCTTAGGAACAGAATAGAGTACACGAAAGAATATTAAATTACATTGGGGAAGAAAAACATAATTTCACAACTGAAATTGGAATATAACACTGAGCAGAAATGCACTTTTCAAATAAAAATGCCAAGGGAATGTGAAGGCAACTGCTGTATTGTTGTTTATGCTAGCTATTTTGTCTATCTTTTAAAATGCTTCCTGCGCAATAGATCTTTTCTGTGATGTCCTACCAGGAATGGGTGTTAACACCTTCCTGAATTTGTAATTGAGAATCATGAATCTGCACTAGAGAAAAAAGATCTTCTACCTGTGCATTGTTGTAGTGTAAATTATTACACCTGTGTTGGCTAAATGCCAAAGTTTCAGAAGTGAATACTGTTCATAATCATAACTATAAATGAACACCGCTGTCAAATAGTTAATCCTAGGCTTCAAAAGCATCATTCCAATGCAATCCCCAAATACCATCAGTGTCTCTGTACTCAGATGACAAAGAAAACTATGGCAAAAAACTCCCGTGGTGGGTGTGTTTTCTGCTTTAATTTGTGTTGGGTTCAGTATTCTCCCACTTGTTAATAAATGTCAAAGTTGATAATGTAGGAACAACCTCTCAAGGCAAGGACAAAGAATTTGCTGAAGTCAGAGGTCTTTTTCTCTATGAGTGATAGTGTTTAATGCTGTTATATCACAGGAGAAAATTTATTTGGAAAACCAGGCTTCCTATATTACAGAATTTTCTGAAACATTCTACCTGAATGAAATGAAGCTATACTCATTAAAGATACTAGGAGACACTAGCTGATTTCTGAGGCAGCTCAAAGAAGCTCTATCTGAAGAAATTTCAGCTTGAGATAAGGTTTTATATTCCTAATACTTTCAAGATAGATACCTGTAAGCAAAATCCATGTTACATCCATGGTATTCAGAAATTAGGCTTCAGATACTAAATGTTACTGGAAAAAAAAAAAAACAACAAAGAAAATGCATGTAGCGAACTGTAACTGTATTCATATTTTATGTTTTTGAACTGAGAGTCTATGGGAACTGAGAGATTTGGGGAAGTTATAAGTTTTTAATCAAAATGATAGTTGAATGAACTGCAACAGGCAATGTTAAGCAGGGATGAGACAAGATGCTGGTGTGATCCCTTCTGGCTCTGTGCACAGTGAAACCCACAACAGTTTATAAAACACGGACAAAGGTAGGAGAATTTCAGAGTAGCATAACTGTGATGGGCACCCTGTCAGCAATATATAGAAAACTACTTCTATGTTTGCTGTCCTCATATACACTCAAAGAAAGTAAAATTGCTTTCATGTTGGAGTTCTGAGGGTGGATCTTTGCTGCTGGCAGCCCAGAACAAGGCCTGAAACAGATACTTGCATAAGAAGCATCTTTACAGCCTGAAAAGGCCAAGATAGTTCTGTTCAGTGATCAGCAGTGAAGCCCATTTGATGCCCTATATATTTTAATGTAACTACAAACTGCAGTGGAATAGAAGATGAAGGAACAAAATGCACTAATATAAAAAGCGCCTACATGTTTTGGACATCTGGGGAATGAAGCATATATCCTTCAGCATGAGATAAAACTATCTGATGCAATTATAATTTCAGCATCATTGTACTGTGGCAAACTTGACAACTGAAAGTCAACGATAACAAGAAGCCTAATGAAGCATCTACAAAATAGTCTCAGAATTACTGACGTTATCACAGAAGTAGTGACAAAATGTGAAAGAACACTGGAAAAATATATGCTGCTTCCAAACTTAGGAGATGATAACTTAAAATGAGCTTGCATAGCCTTATACTGATATGTGAATCAAACCTCCAAGGAGTAAGGGAGAGGGCAGCTGGAAAATGGAAGGAAAAGACTGAGACAATCTTACATTGTGTTCGGCATGGTTATGTGGACTGGCTGGTAGATCTTGCTTCTACAGACACTGAAAGGAAAACAAAACACATAAGACAAACCAGTATTCTGTAATACCTGGGATGGTCAATGACCAAGATACTGTATATGTTGTTATAGTCATCTCAATTTCATTTCATAGGTATGAATAAACTTGGAAGGATTTCAAGCAATAGACAGAGCAAAAGGGATAAAACCAGCCAGCTTGCTTCAGAGAATGGCATTTTCAAAATTCTTCCTTTTCAAAGTTGCAGTTGTAACGATTGAAGTTTGCAAATGATTAAAAAATTACGTAATTGTATGTGCAATATGCAAGAGTTCAATCATCTCAATATCAAACTTACCTTGTCTGTGAAAGAGTTCTTGTTACAGACATGGCATCAGAAGTGAATATTCAGTATCTTGCTCAAAAATGTTAGTTTAAAATCATAATCAACCTTTCTGACATAGGCACTGTCATTGTGCATTTGTGCTAGGCACACATGCACCATTTGGTTGTATTACCAGATAATGAGAAATACCAATGCTTAATTTATGCTTTAATTGCATATAATATGACTTAATCTGCCAATTATTCTAGCTCCCACATGTAGGAGCTTCTGAATGCACACAGATTTTATAGTTCAAATTAAAAATCAAGTTGAAGTATCTTTGGTCTTTGTTTTAAATTAAATAAGTTCATGTTTCCCCTTTTATGTTGTTTAGATTGTCACATGTCCTTGCTGAGAGAAAGGGTATATCCTATATCTTATCAATATAGAAGGTAGTTCTAAAGTTGATAGCACCTTAATATGCAGCTTGAAAACTGATCTCATTTCTGAGATGGATTTATACCATTAACAGCTAAGGAGGACTTCACTTTTATTCAAATAAAACCAAATTGCTTTTTTAGGTGAACTTTTTCACCCTCTGTATAACTATATTGTACACACTAATACACTTTCTGGAAATGTGTCCAACTAAAACCTTTGTATCAATAACTCAAAATACACAATTGTGAGTAGGTAACCTAAAATAGGTTTATTCAAATCTATAACACAAATTCCAAGATTAATAAAATATTTCTGGACAAAATATATCCAACGTGAGAGTGGAATTAGCTGTTATCCTTAAGAGTCACCAGGATTTTAGGCCAATAAAAATCCACATAATCATGGATAGCATAAACTAGTAACAGTAAGAGACCAACTTGAGCTTGGACAACTGAACTGAACATCAAACAGAAGTAAAAGCAGAAGAAAATCTTTCCTATCTGACATATTCAAAACAAAGTAATGGGTAATGGAAGAAAGTAAATTTTTCCATTTTAGAATAAGTTGGGGATATAATTTTCTTGCATACAAAACAGAAAAAATTGCATACAAAATTAGAAAAAGTCAAAATATGTGAAAATGAAAATTATTGGATCACTGGGATTTGAAGTTCAATAAAACTATCCTGTGATAATTTAAGTAGTCAAGGATTTTGTACAAAATTTCAAAAATATATACAAGGATATAAAATTATTATGTGTAACTCATTAAGATGGATGATAACTGAAATAAGAATCTTGAAATTAAGGTTAGAGCAGAAAGCGAGTAGCAGAACAAGTGGCAACACTTGTCTGACTGAAGTGCTCGCCTTCATCAGGTGGATTTTATTGTCTCTTGGTTTCAAGAAGTAGAGTATCCACATCTCCTCAGGTTTTCAACCCCACATTTAATTTAAGACTTAATATGTCTCTGTCTCTATATAGGGAAACAGTAGAGTGAAAGGCAAAAGTGGATCCTAATGCAATAAATTGCTGCTGGTTAAGCATTAGATGTTTTAACACACAGTACTCAGCTAGATAACATAGTGATTTATCTCTCCCTTTATCTGCTTCTACTGCAAAGAAAATTGCAAGTAATTGTTATCATCATATACTCAAACAGTATATTTATCAGCAGTGTCTGTTTGTGTATAACTTTCTGATCCACTTATCCAGACTCAGAATAAACAGGGGACTTTTATGCAGTCTCCTCCCTGTTATCTGTCCTCAGAGATCAAGGACATGAAGCAAAGAATTCAGCTTTTTCAAGAATAGAATAGGCTTCTCCCTGCAGCAGCTATTTTGTGAGCTGTAAAGCAATGCAAATCTACTGGTTCTGGAAAAAATATCTGTTTGTGACCTCTTTTTTTTGCTTCATATGGTTGTTTTTTGCTTGGTTGGGGCTTTTAGTTTTGGTTTTAGTTTTGGTGGAGGTGTTGCTTTTTATTTGTTATTTGTTTTCATCAAGGACCTAAGATTTCTTTAAAAAGGCACTACTTACTACGAATTACCAAACACTGCTACCTTCCCTTTCTTTTTTCTCCCTTACTCCCCCTTCTTTTCTTTAGATGTATATGAGAGTCTTTAATGGGTCTTTAAATAAGTACCTGATGTTATACACAGATTTACACGATCAAAAGACAATCCTGAAATTACTTAGAAAAAAGTTAATGAAGCAATTTGGCTATAAAGCATCTGGTGAAGAGACATTAGACAAATATATGGTATCATCAGGAAAAGTAAAACATAAAAAAACCCCTCGCAGCTGAGTTGTGGAAGTATAGTGACAGAATAATGCATTAGTTTTATATTTTTCATTGTAATGACTGAAATACAAAACACTACCTAGCTGGAAGACTAAAATGATACCACCACTGATAACTCATAGACTTCATAATTAGAAGCCATGGGAATCTGCATTTTTGCAGTTGTTAGAAAAATTAAATTAAAAAGTAGGAATTTAAAATCTTGTTTTCTCTGTCTATGGAAGAATCAAGTGCAATTAGATATGTAGGTATAGGAAAAAAGAAGAAAGGATTCCATGCTCTCAAGTCAGATCTCCACCAATAAAGGCAACTGATTGATGTCTGGAAATTTAATTTTAAGCGTTTGATTATTCCTGGACATTTCTTAATCTGTTTCTACTTTCATTTATAGCATTGAAGCTTGTGATTGAATCTTATATCCATCCTAAATCCTGTATGTTGTGTGCAATATATAGAAAACTACTTCTATGTTTGTTGTCCTCATATACAGTCAAAGAAAGTAAAATTGCTTTCATGTTGGAGTTCTGAGGGTGGATCTTTGCTGCTGGCAGCCCAGAACAAGGCCTGAAACAGATACTTGCATAAGAAGCATCTTTACAGCCTGAAAAGGTCAAGATAGTTCTGTTCAGTGATCAGCAGTGAAGCCCATTTGATGCCCTATATATTTTAATGTAACTACAAACTGCAGTGGAATAGAAGATGAAGGAACAAAATACACTAATATAAAAAGCACCTACATGTTTAGGACATCTAGACACCATGTGCCTAAGAGCATTGTCCAAATGCTTCTTGAATTCTGTCAGGCTGGTGCTGTGACCACTGCCATGGGGAGCCTGTTCCAGTGCCCAGCCACCCTCTGGATGAAGACCCTTTTTCTAATATCCAACCTAAACCTGCTCTAACACAACTTCAGGCCATTCCCTTGGGTCAGGTCACTGGTCACCACCAGTGAAGAGAGAAGAGATCAGTGCTTGTCCCTACTTTTCCCCTCACAAGGAAGTTGCAGACTGCAGTGACGTCTCCCCTCATTTTCCTCTTCTCCAGGCTGAATAGACCAAGTGACCTCAGCTGCTCCTCATACACCTTACCCTCCTGACACTTCACCATCTTTGTAGCTCTCCTTTGGAGTTTAATACCTTTGTACCCTTCTTGTATTGCTGTGCCCAAAACTACACCCAGGGCTCCAGGTAAGGCTGCCCCAGCACAGAGCAGAGTGGGTCAATCACTGACTACCAGACAGAAATCTCTTTCCACAACTTGAGCTGTTCAACAGATACAAAATTTTTTGTGGCAATGGGCTTAAGACAGACAAAGGTCAATGTTGATCAAAAGAGCTTACAAACAATGAGATGGTAAGAGTTTATAGTGCAGGACTATAAACCCTTTTATAGTGCAGGACTATAAACCCTGTACAAACAAACATAAAGAAAAACATATAAAGAACTATTGCCATAGTTGTCCCCTTTTCAAACATTTGACATCCAAAATGCCATTAAAAAAAGCTGTTTCATGAAAAAATATGCTTTTCTCTGCATTGACTTATGCAGTTCATGTTAGACCTTTTTATCTGCAAGGATTTATCAAACACAGAAGAAAATGAAGACTACAGTCACTGAGCAATTCTGAAGCAATTATGATGTAATAAACTACAAAGTACATACATGTGCAAATACAGTAGTTTTTTAAGTACATGAATATTTGTAAAGTTATTGAATATGCCAAAAATTGAATAATGCACCTGAAAAATCTATTTACCACCATAAATTGCTCATACATCTACTTATTTCTCACAATTATTCATCAGGTGAATGAGCTTTAAAGATTAATCAGTAATTTTACATGAACAGTTAGTGCAAACTAAATTCTGCTGTGAGAAATGGAGGGTAGTATTAAGCTCTGAGATTGCACCTAAAATTTTACTCCACAAGGATGAAAGATCACGAGTTATAATATGTAAATCACCATTCAAAGAATTGATGTTTAGAAGTATACATCTTTAAATTAGATGTGTTATATTAAGAACTACCCAACAGTAGAATTTAATTTATAGACAACATTGAATATATTTACACAATGAAGCAACGTGACAGCTTGATGCCAAATTCTTAAATAGGATGGATGAATTGTGAAATATAACACACAGTATTTCATTGTCTATTGAAATTATGCAATCAGATTTTAAAATGTATTTATAGCTGTCTGTAATGCCTCTTGTTAAGTGGAAGAAATTTATCCTGAGCAGTATTTCGCCTTTTTGCAACACTGCAATACTGGGAGCTGCAATGCTTCTTCCATTTTCCAACCCCTAACCAGCTTTTTCCTCACCTTGTTTTTGTGCAAAATATTTTTCTTTCTTAACCTTGCACTTGTTCTTATTAAATTCCATTCTGCTTTTTCCAGTAATTTTCCCAATTCCATTAGTGTACTTATGATTCTAATCCTATGCAAGAGTCTTAGAGATCTTAATAGTTTAATACCATTCGCATGTGTAACAAATAGAGGTCATCCTTCCTTCTATTTCATCACACAGACCATCAGTGAAATTACTGAAGAGAACTCAATCCACAGACATCTGCAAAACTTAACTGAAACATCCTTCTCTTTTGATATCTTCTCTCCAGTCCTGTATTATGACAAGATTTTCAAGAGCTACAATAACGAAGAGCTGTTAAATAATTGTATCACTGTGTCGGCACTCTACCAAAGATTTATAGATGACATCTTTATTATCTCGATTGGAAATCTGGACTCCCTTATTGATTTTTACCACAAATTCAATAATAACCATTCTCCATCAAACTGTCACTGCAACACTCATGCACCAGCACCATTTCCCTATAGCAACATCAGCAGTGCAACCTGCAAGTGTGATAAATGGAAAACTTAAGGCCAGCATATATCCAGGATCCTCAAAAGCCTTTAGGTACAGAAGATCCCTCATACTGCTCACCTTAGCAATAAGGCAGATTTATATACATAAGAATTACTCAGGTGAAAAAGAATTTCAGAAAAAGACGTGAAACACCATGTGAAGAAATGTTTAAGTAGAAGATGATACCTTCACTCATCGTCAAATGTACATCTTCTATTGTCACAGCCCATCCTCTCCCAGAAGCTATACAGACTGTCATTAAAGAATTACAAGTTGTAACACAAGAAACTTCTTGCTCTTCAAACAGCCCTGGAGCCTCACTAAATTGATTCTGAAAAGAAACTCCTCGTGCTCTCAAGCACAGTAAATGAATATAGGTTTTCTTTGAATAAAGACCAGAAAATGTACCAATCTCTACGGTACTACAATAAATATTCTCAACCACAGAACAATTAGCACCCTACAAATCTTACAGCTGCACACTTCATCCAGTGCAACATACCCTTATGCCAAATGTGGAGGTGAAATCAAGCACCTTTTCCATACAAGAATATGTATGGAAAATATGCATAGGACCACACACTTTTAATGAAGGAACATAGCCTATGAAATTCACATTCCATCATATTTTTAGTCTTGAACCCAAAGAGGAACCTGTTAAACTACTGAGAAAGATTCTGCAAACAAAAATAACTAATTAATTTCTGTGGGGTTTTTAATCATACCTACGAAAAATTGGAGTTTGGCAAATAAGAGCCCTCCTGTCCTCTCATAATATTTCTATTTTGCATGATATAAACTGTTCTCTACTTTCCCTTGCATAATTTAATTAGTAAGCCCCTACTTTTCTCCCCACTCATTTTCTGCTTCCTACATACCAAACATCTTTATTCCAGAGACTTACTCTAAAAAAGGAGTCAAAATTCAGCAATTTTTTAAAGTTTGTGTTTAGAAATCTATTCTTTCTGTTTCAGACTTAAGCAATGTATGTTTGCTGAAAAGGTTATCTAATTGTTCTACCTATATAAATGGGTCTTAAAAGTGATATCCACTCTATTCATAGACACAGAATCTGTTAGGTTGGAAAAGACCTCTGAGATCGTAGAGTCCAACCTATGACTGAGCTCCACCCTGTCAACTAGGCCATGGCACTGAGTTCCACAGGTGTTTTCTAAAACACTGCCTGGGGTGGCCACACGACCTCCTTGGCCAGTCCATTCCAATGTTTAATCACTCTTTCTGTGGAGAAATTCCTCTGAAATAGAGAGTAGATCCTGAAAAAGTGCTTTGAGACTTTCATTATAGTCTGAGATACTTGATACAGATGAAGTGAAGAGGGATTGAGAGCGTTCAGGATATGTTAAAAAGTGCTCAGGATCTCATGGGATGTTTTCTACAATTTCTTGTATGTTTCTCTGTACTAGGCACATATACCAGTATGGCAGTGTGTGTCTACAGTTAAAGGAATGATTAGGTAGTATTTCGCAACAGCTTTCCCTTGAGCTCTATTGTATGAAGTGAAAGTCAAACTGCACTGAAAACTGATAAGGGCATGACTGAGGAGAGTGACTGAACCAATGCAGCTACACTGTAGAACGAAATGCAGCTCCTGCACTCAGAATCTGAGTGGTACATGGAAGAAAAAGCAGCTTTACTGAAACACTTATTTCAGAAGAAACCTCTTTTGAGTTAAGGAGTGAAAAAAAATTGCTTGACACCAATGGAGTAAGTCTGGAGATAAAGACAAATTGAGCAGAGGTGACAATGAGGATCAATGACTTTGTAAAGGTCTGGTTTTTACTCTGTCAGAGAGAGAGCTGTCAGGCACTTCTCAGATTCTATCAGCTAGAGAGATTTAGCTATTTCTGGAAATAAGCCATATGTACATTTCTATCCCTGATATAATTCCTTACCTTAACTATATTTCTTTTTTATTCTTGAAACCAAGTACTTAATTCTCTTTTCCTCATTCTCAAAGGAAGATGTTAGTGGCTTGTGCAAGGAACATTACCTCAGATATGAGTGATAACCTACACTTCCCCAATTACACTTGAAAGTCCCCTTTCTGAAGCTTTAATTTAATCTATGCATCTTCTGGGGCACAGGTACTGCATTTAATCCTATCCAATTCTCAAATATTCACTAGCTGCAAGTATGCAGCAGGTGGATGTCAGCAATACTCTGAGTAGTCTTCTAGGTTTTGTGTGTCAGAGTCAATTTGTTTCACACAAATAGACCCCCGCTTTCTTTGTATCCAGCTTTTATAAATCAGTCTTCTGGATTCCCTGTGTTGGGAATCTGTCTGACAGGACTGTGTATTATGTGAATTTGCTGGTGAGGCAACAAAAATGCTACTGCATCTTTGGACTGAGTTTTTAACCTTTGTTCCATAATATTCTTCTCTAGTAGAACACCAGAATCTTAATGCAAGATCTGTAAACATAACTTCTTATGTTTTCAGAAACCAAGCTTTTGAAATATGCTGATGCCCATTTGAACAGTGTTTGTGTCCTAGCTGAACAGAATATAGTCTTGTTCTAGCCTTAAGAAGAGAAGCTGCTTCCTGGCTTTCACCTCTGCTGCCTTTCTAAACAATTCTACCTTTTTTCTGTTATTATTTCAAGATTTTCTTGACAAGTGAGTACGGAAATGAAGAGATAAAGCCTGACTGACTCAATTTGTCTCAGGCCCATAGCCTACAGTCACATTGAAGAGATTAATGCACTACAGCAAATCACCTCCTGGGCATCCAAATCCAACCTGGGGGCATCTTTTCAAGTTTTATCATCTTCTTCTTCTTTTGTTTTTTTTTTTTTTTAAGAAGCATGAAGAGAAAATGAAAATATACAGTCAAGGATTTTCTCCCCCAGTCTTCTCAAATTGCATCCATTCTTTGATTTTCAACGTAATAAGAGGTACAAAAGAGCGAGTTTGCTAGAAGTGGTGTCACCACAGACATTCATTATGAAACATATTCCTCAAAGATGAACTGAGGGTATTTTAATCAACATTGTAATAGTACCATCTCTATTCTGCACAGTAACATTGTATCCAGCTTCTAAGAATAATCTGCACAGATTTTTGTGTCATTGACACTAGGGAAGGCTACGGTACATTAAATTTATGATGTGAGACATATGTTAAATGTTTAGATTGTTTGCTGTCAGGCTTCTAAAACAGTTGTTACAATTTTGCATGATAACAAGATTTTGTTCAGGAGTCAAAACTGCAGGTTGGAGAAACCATCTTGTTAATATATACAACAGCATATTGAGAATAAGAAATGTCAAAGAATTTGTTTCAAAATGCTACCACAGGTTCACTTCCTTAGGCTATAAAATTTATTCATGTGAGTTTCCACTGAGGTTTTCCCTACAAGCTTCTGGTTTCTTGCTACACATGTATTTCAGAAGCCACTGTAAGTGCTGCCCCATGTAACCTAAGAAAGGAGATCTTCTAACTTGACAACTCAGATATTTCCTATCAAGTGACTCAAGAAGATACGGTAGTATGCTTCAAACCAAGGTTTCTGAATTAGAAGGTGGAGGTGCCACCGAAAGTGCTGCTTCCTGGTATTTGTCTTGATTTTTTCTAAGGCATCTTTCTTGAAGGATGGCATGTGCTGCCCTCCCACTCCATACCCTTATGTTTAAGTTATCCTTTATAATCCTAAGAAGTTTCACAGCTAAGTTACCTGTACGCAGCAGATGGTGCGTTGCTGAATCAGAGAGAAAAGCGTATTCTGTTTCTCTGAAACTCACAAGACATTGCTGTAATAGATGAATTCTATCACCTTGTCCCCACATATGCATTCAAATCCAATTTCACCAGCTTTCTCACCAATGTGTACAAGCAGTTTTGGCTAAGTCAAAGCATCCATTAGAAGACAAGGGCTTCTCCCTGAGGCTCAGAGATGGCTTCAAAGGAAATAAACACATCCCTTGAAAGAGTCAAAACTACATAAAATAACATAAACCTCTTGGAGGGTAATTTAAACTCAAGTAACCCTTTGGGGACAGAATGACTTCAAGGATAATATGAAACAGCTTTACAGAGCAGAAGAAGCTGAAGAACAAATTATAAAGTGGCAAGGACCCACCTACAGAAAAGTAAAGGATAATCCCTTCAAGCTATTTGAAAGAAGTAGATGGCTGCATACCAAAGGTTAGTAATATGGCTCAAAGTGCTTTTTAGAATCTTCACTCCAGCTTCATTATTGCTTTCAGAAGAACCACCTTCTCCTCACTGTCTCCTGTAAACCTCTAGTATGTATGTTCCCTTCTACAAGGAGAGGCCATGGCAGAGGGAAAAGCAAGGGAACAGGGTAGCCCGGGGTGATGGTAGCACATTTAGCAACACGCTTGTCAGAGCACATGGCTGTGCTGAGAAGTAACAAACTCCCAAGGGGAATATGCAAAGGCACTAGGCTAGATGCCACTTCAGAAGATTCTGAAAAGCACATCAGGGAAGCATCAATCCACAGGGATGTAGCATGGTCAGTGCAGTTCCTTCTCCTCCAGTTCTCCAGTCCAGTCCCGATGCTGCAGAGAAGCCCTTGTCACTAGGAACAGCAACAAAAGACATGCCATACTCTGGAATAAACACTGGAAGCTCATTCTGTCACAGATATCTACCAAGAAGTAGTCTGCAGAGGAACATAATGTTTCCTGCCTCTACTGCAGCAGATTTCAATTGGTGATGCAAGGATTTGTAGAGGATGGGTGCTGACAGCACCTCACTGTGCACACCCTACAAAGGAGTGGCTCATCCTTTCCTGCTTTTCTTAGGAGACCAGACAGTAGCCAGGCTGAGGAACTGTGACAGAATATGAGAAAGTCTGCTACAACACCCCACTTTTGTCGTTATTAGTACTCATAGTTTATCTGTTTCTACAGTCTTTTTTTTCTGCAGGTTTCTTCCCTACCGACAACCTGAAGATATACAGCGTATCCCTTGAGGAGGGAATCTTCTGGATAGCATCTTCAAAAATAGAAAAGTTGTAGCTGTTTCTTACTATTTCTATGCTTGTCTGTCTTCACCGTTGGACTGTGAGTCAATCAGCATTGCTTTGCCTTTGGTAGGTGTGCTTAGGTACACACGTGGAGAGTGGTTAGGACATCTCAGCTGTGGAGGCCTGAGAGGTTTCAGATAGATTTCATTGTACGGATGCATCTCAGGCATTTCTAGAAATGCTGCAAGAGAGGCTAGATGATATGAGGTTTTACTTTATTGCAAAATAATTATTCTGTGTATTTACTATGCATTAATTCCAGAATTGAAATAAATCTAAACACTTCATTGTATTAAGAGATAAGACTAGTTGATATTTAACTCATAGTTTCTGAACTGTATTTCTTAATCCTTAATGTAGTTGCATTTCATAAGCAACCCCTCCTAATTCAACAAAATAGGAATTTGTTCTTTTTAAGCTACAAATATCACTTGGGGGCTCAGTCTTATACTTCTTGGACATCATAAGTACTATTCAACTGTTTTTCCAGCTGAGCAGTCAGATGGACTTAACAGGCTGACCTGAATTTCACCCACGGTGCAGAGCAAAACAATTAACTAGTACCAAACAGGAGATTTCAGAACATCTGGTGCTCTTAATTGCCAGTAAGGGAATTTCAGGAGGAAGAAATAGAGTAGAGGCATCAGGCTCATGACTTTCCCCCACTTCCCATCCTCTTCTGAGATCTGTTTAGATTCTCAGTCTTTACAATATGATTACTGGACTGCAAGTCTTGTAATTGGCAGTAGGGAAGTGAAAAATAGCTATTGTAAGTCACCCTTAAACTACTATGACCTGTGACAAATTGCCTATGGTCTCTTTATACCGTCAATTTTACAGACACAATATATTGGAATTTATAAAAAATGTTCTTCTCAATAAAAGCATTTTCTTTCTTAAATTGATGCACATAAAAGGTGGGTTTGAAAGTACTAATTGTGAGAGTTTACTAAGAAATTGGCCGGAGGAATCAAGTGTAGCATGTCCAAGTACATGGTTAAAATAGGAAGCACAAATGAGAAGCTGGTAACAAAATTTGCTAAAGTTAGAGATGTCATAGAGTTTAGGACAAAAAAACCCACCCTGACTCAATTATCCAGTTATGGTTTGTAGAGGATACAGTTTCATCTATTTGCCTCCTGTTGAAAATACAAAATACAAAATCAGTTCCTGAATGACTCTTGCTTCAGGCAGAAGTGGAAAAGATTGACACTTAAGCACGACTAACAAGGAAAAGCCTAGGAATAGGTTAAGTGAGATACCTACTAGGATTTTCATGTACTCTAAATTAATAGTTAGATCTAACTTTACCATGTTCAGCTGTCTAGCTAGCTATTAAATAAGGACAATAAAAATATTCAAGTGCTGCCTGAAAATTTGCTGTCAGTAGTATGTGTGAGAAATTTGTTTTTTAAAAGGGAAAGAAAAAAGTAGAAAACTGCTGATTTTGCAGACAATGAACAATTTGGTTGTCAGAAAATCTAAAGAACAGCTTTAGTGCTCGGCTAAACCTTAACTAAGCATACTTGTCAATCTGAATCACAATGTTTCAATTTGGAAAGCTGACAAATTCATGCCTTCTAGTCTTTTAATGAGTGAGTGCCATCAGTTGAAGCTCTTAACGTTCCTCAGCAATAATTGAACTGTTTTCAGGAAAAAGCTTTATCGGCTCTGAAAGGCAGTGATATGGTTACCTGTGGCAAAATGAAACTATAGCTGAACAACTCAAGCATCCCTACAATTTCTGACATACCTTGGTCATATTACAGATGCCATGATAAAAACCCAAGCAGAGAATTATCTTGCCTGAGAGCCCTGAAGTCCAGGACCATCCATTCCCTGTGTGACAATCTAAAGAAGAACCTCAGTGATAACCCTACAAATTAGAATGTACACACTAAAATATAAACTGAAATGACCGGAAAGCAAGTTACTTATCCTCCAAAATAAACTGCGAAAGGAAGCCTGGCCTTCCTTCTGCATTTCTTTTATAAGAGTTGAGGAATTTATTTTGGTTGCCAGTTGGAGCCAGTTTTTTAACTACACACAAAAATGCTTTCTACTATTGTAAACTTTTATGGAAAAATTGGAAAAGCTAAGCAGTTTTCCCATGTGTGCTCTTGCACAGTAATTAATAGCAGTGTGATACAGTAAAGAATTTTCTTAAGCAAAATTCAAGGTGTTTTGGTGAGACAGAAAAAAATATTTATCCAAAACATGTAAGTAGGCAGATGAAATAAAAGGCTTTGTTTCTGCTCATGAAAACTCACTGGGCTAGAATTCCTTATTTCTGAATCATGTATCTTTCAGTAGACTAAAGTAAAGCAAGAAAGACACTTGGGGACAATTTGACAACATGATTCTGATCTGCAGCTTGCACTACTAGCCATGCTCTGAAGACTAATTTTCCAGCTCCATCTGCCCTTTTGCTATGCAGATTACTTTCTTCAGACAATCAAATTAAAGAGAAGAGCACAAAAATAAAATAATTAAATTTTCCTGCAATTATGTTTTTTGGTAAAGTTTTAACAATAACAAAGAAGAGAGCATATTTTTTTTAATGTGCATTTTTGTGTGTTATAGATAAATAGTGACAGAAACAGTACTGGAGGAGCTGTACAGGTTGTATAGAAAAGAACTCAAAACAAAAAGACTCTGATTGAGCCAAAAAGGGTTTGTTATGTTTTTTTTTTTATTCTTGTGTTGCGTGTAGGTGCTCTAAAAAGAATCAGTCAAATATTAATGAATAAGAAAAGCATTTTTTAAATCTCTCTACTGATCCAAGAGACAGTTGCCATTAAAAAGTAGAGAAAACAGAATTCAGACTATCCACAAAACCTTACAGAAGTTTTAATGTTTAGAAGGAAAAAAAAAAAAAAAAAGAAGTCTCTGGGAAATATTTGAATACCTATGGTCGATTCTGTAAAATATCAAAACTTACTTATTCACCCTCTGCCTCAAGCTATGTTTCAGCAGGGGAACATAGTATCAAATGTAAAAAGAACACTGGAGAGCTTGCAGCTGATGAAAGAGACTGTATTAAGTACACCACAGCATCATGATGAACAGTTATGTCTCCAGAGGTTCATTATTAGCCTGAAAATCCAGAATTCTACGGCAAATGGAAATACAGCTTTCTGTGAAAGGAAAAATACAAAGACTAAGGATTGTGGGTGTAGAACGTAGGCATAAAATAGCAATAAGAAGAAAAGCAAAAGTGTATTTTTTCCCATCCATGTTAGTTTCGGGGTATTTAACAAACCATAGAAGCAAACTGAATAATTGTAGTCTTTAAGTAGTCGTGCAGTTAGAAAATTAATTTTAAATGAGAATGAAAGGTAAGACTAGGAAAGAAATTCTGAAAAATTTAGATAAATTGTACATATTGGTATGGCTTTCTGACATACATGTTTAATATTGTCAACAGACTTTCAGAAGTAGTCTGTGAACCATTACTATCCTTTTGCAAAAACTCGTAACTTTCAAGAGACAGAATTGGAGTATGGTCATAAGAAAGATTTGGAAAATAAAAAATCAGAAACTCTAAATCTATCAGCTAACCTTCAGGTGTGAAAAAAAATACTAAACAAATCATCAGGTACTTCACTTAAACATGGTCAGTGTCAGAAGTCATCGTTCTTTCATCTAGAACAGCACCCTGCAAACTCTCTGGTGTCTCATAGTATGTTGAGCACTCACTGAAATTTCTCCAAGGTCAGGGAATAAGTAATACCTTTCCTGGATGGATTCACCAGTGTCTCTGGATGTGTTGAATTTTTAGTCTTTATCTTATAAAAGGCACTTTTCATTTACCTTGCTGCCTACTTCCCTGCAGTGCATAGGGATTTAATTATATTTGAGACTTCTATCCCTCTGGTCAATGTCAAATTTGGTTGAAAAAAGGTTATTAATCAGGAAGAACAGACACACACAGTGTGATTGCAGAAGCCTAATTTCCTTAGGAAATTAAGCTAAAAAGTAAGTGAAAAAGATTTCTCAAGGACAAGTCCCATCTGATTTTTGACATTTATAAGACATTTTTCTAAGTGAAGCGAAGAAACATAGCTAGGTGAAATAAGGTATTTGCAACTCTCTAGAAATCCAGACTGAAGCTGCAGTTGGTAACTCAGGAAAGCATTTCAAGTGGAATCCATTACAATTTTGTCCCTGGTCAAGTTCTCATATATTATCAGTGGGTTTACACCAAAGGAAAGAAGGTTGCAAATGTAATCCCTTTGGCCACTTGGGGTCACCTGTCCCAGCTGTGTCTCCTCCCAGCCTCCCATTCACCCCAGCTCCCTCACCACTGTGGCTGTACAAGAAACAGAAAAGCCCTGGCTCTGTGTGAGCCCTGTTCAGCAATAACAAAAACATCTCTGTATTATCAACCCTGTGTTCAGCACAAATCCAAAAACAGCCCCACACCAGTCAGTGTGAAAGAATTTAACTCTACTCTAACCAAAACCAGCACAGGTGAAAAGCCATTTTAAGTTACAAATGGTTTTGCCCCAGAGAAAAGGTAAATTTCGTTCATGGATGTATCAAGTTTAAGACAACTAAGGGACTTATTTTGCATACTCACTCCTAGAGAACTCTCAGTGGGTATACAATCTCCAATTTTTTTTATCATACAGATATAAATAAAAGAGTTAGAAAAGCAATAAAACAAGCACACAAGAAGTTTCCCCATACACAGAAGGTGGTTGTTATGATAGTAATCATCTATACAATTCTCTCTATATAAAATAGTAGAAAAACAAAACAAACACCCCCCCCCCCCCCCACACACACACCCTCACCCCGGCCAAAAAAACCCCAACCAAACAAAAAAACCCGACCAAGTAAAATTTGAAGGAGATTTAGATGACACATTACAAAAAAGTTTGTTAGCTGAAACTACTCATTAATGAGTCAAACAGAGATATTTAAACAAAGTACATTATTAGAGTTTAGGAACCATTTCAAGAAAGTTTCCAAATTCCAGCATCTGTGGCATGGAGATTTATCTAGATCATCTTCCTGTTCCTTCTATCTAGGAACTTACGGGACTTCACAGATGAGAAAGTTACTTCAGATGTCAACTAAAAGTTACAACTAATAAATTCATTGCAACTGTTACACATTAGACTTTGCCAGATGTTCATTCATCAGAGACTGCTACAACTTGCATGGTAACTAACCTGAAGAGCTGCTATTAAAATGCAGCATGTTGAACATTTTGATGCTTAGGCAAGTGCATGGTGCATTTTTCAGTCTAATTTGGTTCTAAGATATACATCAGAGATTTCTTAGCATTAGCTAAGCATTAGCTGTTCCACTGGCATTTTATTATACATTTATCCTATACATAAAATCATGATATGTGGTATCAGGTAACATTTACTTCATATCCCTGTCACCTGAGAATGTGATGCTTTTCCAAATATTGTGTGACTACAACTCTCTTGTCAGTTTATATTATTGTGTAATATCTATTTTCCCTGAAAAGTGTTGGCTGCTGAAGAAATTAAAGACAAGAATGGAGTAATCAAAAGAAGGTTCTTTTCCTATTTTTATTTAAACACCTTTCTCATATGCATGTCTTTTTCTATAGATTTCATAAAAAGCAAACAAAACAAAATAATTTAAGTTTTTGTACATTTAAAGAAAGATACTAGGAAAACATTAACTCATCTGTAAACTACATGACCCAGCAATGTGCGCTCAAAGCCTGAAAGAAATCATGTCCTGGGTGTGTTATAAGAAGTGTGGGCAGCAGGGCCAGGGAGGGGATTCTGCCCGTCTGCTCTGCTCTGGTGACACCCCACCTGAAGTGCTTCATCCAGAAGGATGTGGACCTGCTGAAATCGGTCCAGAGGAGGTCCATGGAGCTGACCGGAGGTATGGAGCACTCTAATTTTTGTAATTCATGTTGAAATAATTATGATAAGGACATCTAAAGGATAAGTTAAACCATGTTTCATTAGTCTGTGGAGATTTATTTTCATGGTACTATTTAACCATTTCTACCACAGTAAGACACTAAGTAACAACCGCTTGCATTATTACTTGTCTCTCCATATATGCCATCATTCATCAGATATGGTTGATTCTTTACTTGTAGTTCAATTTTTTGCAGTTCAAAACATTTATTTACAGCAGTCGGCATCAATGTCTTACACACCTGCTAACTCCCATCAAGCAGTGCATTTAGTAAAAAGTTAACTGAGATTCAGATAACATCCCATTCAAATGAAATCTGAGCCAGTTTCATTGTGTTTTTAATGTTAAAAAACCAACTGTGCATCAGCTAAGGTTCTTTGCCTTGATATACAAAACAAAGGAGAAAAGAACTCCTCCTCATCTCTCAGGGTCCCTGATGAGGTTACACATTTGTAGTGTTAAGAGAAATAGACTACTCTTTTCATACTAGATTGTACACAAGAATTCTCTCAATTTGGCTTGTCAGCTAGAGAATTCAATGTGTTTATTACTTTGTTAGATAAACATTGTGAGATGGATCAGAAAAACCCAGTGTCCATAAAGAACACTTTGAGCTGAAAAGTAGACTGTCCAACATAGGAATAATGAATAAACCAGAGGCAGTGCAGCTGATGTTTACTGACATTTATGATTTTGTATAACTTCAAATACAAAGCTTTGTGATTGCTAATGTTCAAATTAATGCTTCAGAATGAAAAGTGACTGCTCCAAGTTTCAAAAAAATCCATTTATCCCAAAGTCACAAGATCATTTGCCAAGAAGAGTGTCTTGATTTTCTAAATCTCTAGGCAAATTTGCTACTGCTGTCTGATAAAAGAATGAATGTGATGGATCAGAGTTCAACAGTGACTCATCCCAATATTTTAAAGAATGTTTTAATAGGTTTTTTGGGAATTTAAGTTTTGATGTATGCTAATCATAACAAATGCAAGCCATAATTACAGCAGTGGGGGGCTAATCTGGGATATTTAGGAATATATGTATTAGATGGGCAAGCATTCAAGTCTAGTGATATTTACAGGGAAATATTGCTGTTTTTACAACACATACTTAGATCTTAATTATTACAGTATTTAATTTTAATTCAGTAACAAGAAAGCATTAGACAGCATCTGAAAGAACAATCTTCTGGTTTACCTATTACCAAAATTAATTCACACCTCAAAGAACTTCTACAGAAAAGAGCATTCTAAGCACTAGAAAGTATTTAAAAGGCTGAAAATATGGAGTATGAAGAAATTTTCGAGGTCATCTCTAAAATTCATATACATTCTTCATTTGAATTAACAGATACAGAAGACAAAACAATCATTACTGGAAAAAAGCAGGGACAAGGAGGAGAAAATCATCATGATTACATAGATACATGTCAGATAACACTCACTGTCTGGGAAGACATGGATCAGAAGTGTCCCAGTACTCTGATTTTGCAACACTAGTGTGTACCTCAGTAAGCAATTCATTTTTGCTAGACATTAAAAACAAAATACTGTAAATGAGGCAGAGTAGTTAACAAAAACTAGGTTGTAGAGACATCCAGCCCAGTGATTTTCCATTAACCAATCAGAATTTACCTGAATGGACAGGCCAAGGTAAGATTGTTCTGAGCCCATAGAATCCACTTAGAAGTCTCCCTGACCAATGTGTCTTGATATCTGTTCTCAATGTTTCATATTGCCTTCTATTTAAAAGGAGTAAGACAATATGAAAGGTTCCAGACAAGTGTTGCCAAATCTTTTTCAGCTGAACTTTTTCTACTCAAATTCTAATAATTGAAAGAGCTGAACTAACCAATTAAGACATCATTTATTGCATTTCCCAATAATAATCAAAATCATTCCTAATCGAAGGAGGGAAATCTATTTCTTGCTAAAGTCATGCCAAAGCTCTCCAGTAATAAGTAAATCAGCATTTTCTTTCAGTTCAAGTTATGTTGCTAATTTCCTTGAACAGAAATTTTCAGACAATAAAGATATTTAGCACAATTTGTTAACTGGAAGCAGACCAAAAATCCTCCTACTCTTTTCTTATTCTGAGGGTAGTGAAGAATTTAATTTTGTAACTTACAGCTTGGAAGTATTACTACATCCTCTAGAAAAGATTTCTGAAATGCTCAAAATAGGAGTTTGTATCTTATTTCAGTGTCCAATTCAGAGAAATAATCCATCACTGACAGCGAGGCAGATAAGTGGTCCTACAATACTTCATTCTGGATTTCCTTGTGTTATGCATACAGTAAATATGTATTTTTCCCTTTTGCAGAATGATCTTAACAGTTTTAAATACTGTTTTTCCCCTAAAAAGCCTTCAAAACACATGTAAATAGAAATTGCACAGGTACTGTTCTACCTGAGTCATTGAGATCTCCATCACCTTCTGTAAGGCAATGCAGGGAATGCAGAGAAAAATGCAGGCCAGTGAAGTTTCCAGGTTAAAGGTTTAAATGTGTCATATCTGCTGGATTTAAGCAGTAGAAATTTGAGTAGATCAAAACCCATGGCAGAGATTTTCTTTTCTGTATCTTGACATCTTTATTAAGAGTCCAATTGTTTTAAAGGACAGTGTAATGCAAGTTGTATCCACTTCAGAGAAAGAATATACCTTTACAATGTAACATTTTATATTAATTTATATTAACAAATCCAACTAGAGGATAACATAATAAAAATAGCACATTTCTTCTGTCTTAAAATTCATCATTATACACAGAGACTAGAAACCTTTTGTTTCCAGGGAGAGTTGGTATTTCAATATGATCAGTTACTAATGTCTTCCTTTTATAAGTTAGAGATGTAAATTCTTTGATACTTGAAACAGCAGACAGCCTTCAGAGACATCCAGGTAATTTTTAATTGGTCCAGACAGGTAACGTTTGTCTGAGTAGAGAGCTAAGCCAGGGACTGGAGCCCACACACTCATCCTTTGGGAAGCGCATTCATTGCTCACAGACAAAGCACAACAGACCCACTTTGTCAGTGAGGGGATACACAACTGCTGGTATCAGGACACCTCCTGACAGGTGTTTTTCCTCAAAGAAAAAGCCATCATCTTAGCAAACACATTAAAACCAGTGAAGAAGCAACAGCAGACAAAGAATAATTTTTTTCTGTTGAAACAATTTCAACAGAACTATAATTACTGCTAAACATTAAAACATTTGGAGTCCAGTTGCTATGCAACTGTGAGGAAGTTATAGTACACCTGCTGTAGGCAAAATGAGTGGGAAAAAAGCCAACTGACTTTATCAAAGGAATGACTTTTCCACCTTCCATTATATTCCATTACAGTCTATTTATCTTTAGCATTTTTAAACTTACATCAATTCATCAGCCTAAAATACTCGAACAGTCCCACCAGTTTAATATAGCACGTATTACTCTCTCAACTGTGAATCTGTGCTTGTGGTAACCAAACACTATCACACAGGCCACTACCCTGGACAGACAAGCTCAGTTTCAGCTTTTGAAGCTTCTGTTCTTTCTGACTCCACATTCCCAAAACTCACCCTACATACCACACACAGTGACTTGATTCATTAATAGTTTTTTATTTTCTTTCTTATTCTAGTGATGAAAATAAGCAAAAGCTCAGATCTGCTGATTCTCAGTAAAATAAGTGTCCAGAGCAGATTATCTACATGCCCCATAGCAAAGATTGGATGTATGTCTCAAAAAGCTTACAAAATAAATAATTTACCTTCTCTCAAACTGCAAGATTTCTGTGATAAAAATCATATTTCTCTCTACATTACCACAAAAACAAAGCCACCCAGCACTAAATGTGAAACAGCTTCCCATAAGGCCAAATAACTGACCTCAAAAACAATCCCCACTCCCTCGGTCTTACCCCACTCCTCACTTTATGCCCCCTCTATAACAGCCCTTAATAAGGTCACTACTGGCAGCCTGGGCTGCCTGCCCCACTTGGCTGATGGCTGAAAATGCCCAGCTCTATGCAAAATAGCTCTGCATAGTCTGAGAAAAACACTCATATGTTCTAGGAAGGGTTTGGGCTTCTGATTGGGAATCATGATTCTTAAAAGGACACTGCTGACTACAGACACAGATGTAGTGCAGTGTAAAATATCTCCTGCACACAAACAGCTGCAAGCCTGTCTTATGAAAATTCATCTCAAATTATCAAAAGTTTCATGTTCTATTATAGTAGAATCCTACTGCACACTAAAGGGCAGGAGCCTACTGCATAGTAAGCAACAAAAACATCTTTGTAATTGCCAAGTCTCTCACACATGCATCTCTCAGATGTGAAGTTAAAAATAAAATAGAAGCACATCACGGTTGCCAAGTTTCTATCATTAAATGAGGTGGAAAAAGTAATTTCACAATAGAAAGGATCAGTATTGATGTGAAGCTTGATTTTTTTAAACCTTAATTTCTATTGACTGTATTCCTCTATATCTGATAGAAATCTTCACTAGATGAATAAGAAAAAGAAAATAAATTAAAAGAAATAAAAAAGAGAATAGAAGAGCCAAACAAACAATGTAATCATGACTTCAGGTATTTCTGATTAATTTAAATTTGTTGAATGTGTTTGGATTTTTTTCCTCTTCAATATAGCACTAATTATACATTTTTAAATTAAAATTAATGCAGACACACAAAAACATAAAATCTGACAACAGAAAGTTATTCTTCCAACAAGAACTGTCTTTGCTAGAAATGCAAGACTGTCTTCTGGACAGAACATGCATTAGAATTTGATTTTACATTCAGGGAATACTAAATGTGTAAAAAAAGAGTCATAAAATTTAACATATAATTATGGGTCCTCAAGAGCTTCAAGATTATGTCTCAATCATGACTTTTATATAAGTAATTCTTTGAAGAAAGAAAATCTTTTTATCAGTTACTGAAGAATATCAACAATTGCAATTCATTTCATGATTCAAAAATGTCAGTCAAAGTTAGAAATATTCAGATGACATTTCTTTTCCCTGCCTTGAGCCATTTTGAGATTCTTATGAATTTACTTGATCTCTTGAGCCTTAGGTACCAATATATGCAGTTAAGATTACAATCTAAAAATCTTTAGGATTTATGGTCTACGTGGGGGAGATTTGCATAGGGATTATGAATGAATATCTACTCCATAGTTTGTCATGTTGCAGGGTGTAAATAATTTTCAGTTATTCTTGGGTTCAATAAATTAATTTAATTCCTATCCTACTTATATCTCCTCCATTGTTATGTTTCTATGACTATCAGTCATATCAGAAATAACTAATCTTAAAAATTCCCTTTGTATTTGTTATCAGTCAGGAGAATTTTAGGACTGCTAAATCTCAAGAGAACATGAGGACAAAATTGCAACTTTCCTACTCTGATTTAGCAACTAATTACCCTGAGAGGTCAAGACTGAGTTACAGTGAAGGCACATAAGAAAATAATTGTTTTATATGCTTTGTTTGGAGAGTGTAGTAAGGGATTTCATATTCAAATAGCTTTTGAAAGCAGTAAAATTTAATCTAAAAAAAGAGAAAGGGTGTTAATTACAGTATGCAATAGACCAGAACAGCACTAAAAGTGTACAGTACTGGACAATATGTGTTTAGAATACAAACCATTTATTTCAAGAGGTAAGGCAAAATTATTCTATATAATCTGCAACTGCTGATTTTCCAAGTCAGTAATATTGTCTTTGTTTAAAAATACACAAATTAGGTTAAATTTGATGAATTTGCCTGTTTGTAGATTCTTTGTAGCATACACTTCTCTGCAAAGTAGGTTAAAGAATGCTTACTTCTCACTCTATGTGATAATTCAAAATTTTCATTCCAATCAATTATTTTCTTTTAAATTGTACATGAAGAGGCAAAAGGTGAGAAGCCTCATGCAAATCAGCTCGCATGCTAATTTAGTGGCTAAAGCCATTAGCTCAGGATCGGCCAGTTTTAGTGAGGAGAAAATTCACAACTTTTTTTAAGCTACTTTCACACTTCTGCAAGGATTAAAAAAAGCGAAGAAAAAATCCACCACAAAACTGGAACCAAAAATATGCACAAAAGAAACACCAAAGAACCAAAAGAAAACACAACAAAATCCAAAGTCCAACATAATCTCCCTCCACCAAAAAAAATATTATTTATGATTCTTTTCAAAACCTAGGGTACAGTGGAAAAAGAAGCCATATGTACAAAAGTATTTTTCTTTCATTCCAGTCTTTTTCAGGTGGATCCCATTGGGTTCCCAATTCACTTTTTGTTTTGCTTACACAGGCCATGAAGATACCACAGAGAGAAAGTTCTATTTGGCTTCATGACATTTGAGGTATCAGGCTTTTGTCTACTTAGGAATCTGTCTCTCCTGTCTTCCTCCTATTTCTTTAACACTAAAAACCATCTTGTTTCTTAAAAACTTACGGCCATTTCAGTGCCACAGGAGCAACTTTCAGCGTGTATTCCCTCAGCTCAGCACACACTGAACTGCACTTACCAACCTTCTGTACAGCTCTGGTGAGCTACAGTGAGGTTATAAAAATCTGCACAAGATCACTATCTCTACATCACCAAAGAAAAATGCCCAGTATATACATTTCCGTATACTGCATTTCTTTAAAAATCTCAAGCAGTAAACAGGCCCTCTAAAAGACCCTAAAATAAAGAGAGCAAAGTGTTTCTATTTAATAGAAGAAATTCCTCTCACCTTATACCGTCCTTTCAACAAAACCACATTCCACACAGTGTGCTGCTTAAGTCAAAGTGCATTTTTCTTGCAATTTATCTGCTGGATTTTTACAAACCATAAATTGTCACTTTGTCACTCTGCTGACTGACAGCCTGTCGCGCATTGAGCTGCAATATCCAGGGGTTTTAAACTGACAGTATATTACTGTCTGGCATCAGCAAGTCCCAACTGATTTAAGTTGTAAATTAAATGCCCTGATGGTTGTAATACAGTGATATATTACTAGACTCAATGCAGGTTTTTCTTTGCAATGGAAATGTGGAAAATACAAGTCCCCAGAGTCCCACTCAGAGTGTGCATATTCCATAATTTTCAAGCAAGCCACAGTGTGAAACCTGGTCAACAGGGGCTTTCAGGGAAATAAAGTTATGGAGCCAGAGGATGTCAGCTGTGAAAAGCAGATGATGAAAATGCTCCTGGGTTGACAATTCTCCTGTTTTTAAATACTGAGACAAAATTTTTTATGGACTAGCTAGTAACAAATCTCAAATAAATTCTATCTAGAAGAGTATCAGCAACAGAAAACATGGTAGAAAAGCTCACAGAGGTTCTTTTCAATTTAAAGAGGCTGTTCAGTATTTAGGGACCAAAGAAAAAAGATTAATTCCTAGTCCTTAAGAATTGTCAAAAATCCCTGTGTAGTGCTTCATTTTTGGTTTTACTGTTAGAGTTAAATGAGAACTTAATTTTTACCATTTCTGTTAACATTTTATTTTCTATGATTGAATCCTAGTTTTTAAGAATCCAAATCAATATGTTTTGAACCTTAGACTTAACAGAAGGTTGGCTTGTTTCTTTCTTTCTGTTTGTTTACAGAACATATTTGTTTTGGGGCTCATGTGTATCCTTTAAAGCACAAAAAGGTAATACACATAACAAAAACATATTTATCAACTTTCTCTGAAAGCTTAAACAGTTCCAGTTGAAGACTTTTCCAAACTTCTCATGACTCACACTTTCTTTGCCATCCTAAAAATTACAGTATTATCACTTTAGCTTGTAAAGGATTCACAGTACAATGCTTCACAGTATTTCTCAAGACAACTTCCCAATTTAGCTTTTTTTATCATACTGAGTGTAGCTGGAGTACACTTGCTTAACTAAGATCAAAAGCCTACTTTTAGATGGGTGCAAAACCAAAACTCAGTACTAGGCTGTAAAAAAGCATGATATTTGAAAAATTTGATCCAGGAAAAAAGTCTTAGCAGGTTTCACTACAAAAAGTTAATTTATATATATATATATATATATGTTTGAATGCCAATCTGATTCATTACTTAGGAAAAAAATTCTATAAACAGTCAAATATTAGTTGTTCTGGGAAGCCACAGCTGGAAAGGTAAATTACGTAAGAAAGTGAGGTCGTGTAAGTACTTACTATTATTATTATGCATTTCTTCAAGAAGATAAATAAGACTATTTTTTCTTGGTTGCATGTTAGTTCCTGCAGAGTTTGTTTCAGTTTCTGTAAATACTAAAAAAATCACTTCCAGTGGATACTGATATTATTCATAAACCAGAGCAGTTGGTCAAAGAGTAAAACTATTGAGAAGTCTGTGTGGGACCACTATTTAGTACTTATGCCACCTGCCAACTCCAGTACATTACAAAGGAGGTAAAAAAGACAGGCCTCTTTCTGAGCCATTCCTGAGTGAGAAATTCCACTGCATCCTTGAACAACCAGGATCATGACAGCATAAGGACTATGGAGGGGGCAAGGTGGAAGCTGAAAATGCAGCAGTGTTCATTATTTCTAAAGGTTTGAATTTCCATAATTTCTGTTTCCATGGTGATTTTAATACTGATGTATTTTTTGGGAGATCTCTGAAACTCATCTCTAGCTAATTAAATCTGTTTTAGCCTTCATCCCCTAGGCACCTGAAGTTATCTGTTTTTTATTCTATGGGTATAAATTTATTGGAAATAATGAAGATAACAGTTCCTTCTCAAAAAGTGACAGAAGTTTATTAATAAATACTTGGCTTACAACATGGACTATAACAAAAATGACTTCCCCAAAATTAAAGAATGCATGCTTGATATGAAAACTATCAGATTATTTTTGCAGAAATCATTACAAGTGTGGAATCATAGAACAGGATCTTAAGGACGAAGTACATCTCACTAGAAAAACAAGCATACTCACATCCAATCCAGTATTCTGATTTAGGCTATACATGGTTACCCTTGTATTATTTATTTTTTACAAAATCAAAGTTTGTATAACACATTGGGGGAGAAGGGGAAATAAAAGCATAAGGCAGATCTAGCTTCTGTTAATATTAATTTTGGAAAAACATGGTATAATGACAGCTAACACTGTATGGATTTTTTTCCCTTAATGAATGGAAGCATCCTGTTAGCACAGTACCATGAATGCTTGAGGCTAGAAAAGATCATGTGTCAATTAGCACCTCATCAACATTTCATATGCTGTCTATAAAAAGGTTGGGTTTAGTTCTTTTCTCCTTTTCTCTTCCTTTTTTAAAAATTCTATAAGGCTTTACGTTCACAATAATCTCATCTGAAACTAATCTGCTTTCATAAGACCCTAAAGTTTTAGCTGCTGACGTTTTGACTTCTGCAGCAGATGCAATCCATTTTTCATTCTAGCTTAAAATTTAGATAGTAAAGCACTGCAAATAGACTAATGTCTTGTACTTATTTTCCAAGAATTGGAAGGAGAGAACATTTTCATAATTAAAAGACATCAAATATTGAAATAATGAAACCATTTTCCTGGGATACTATACATGCATATAATTAATTTCCAGAGCAAAGAGGGGGTTAAAATAATCAAGGAAAGAGAACAGAAATATTTAATTGATCTTCCATTTCAGTCATTCAAGTTTATATACCACTGATACCAAACAAACTATTCCTACTTGAATATCTGGAAAGAAAGTGTCATATGGAGGGGTTTAAGGAGTTAAGAGAGACACACAGACAGAAAAGGTAGCTAGCTAGCTGGCTAAGCAGATGATTAAGATGAAACACACGTAACATATAATCACTGTAAAATGACTTTATTTAATTAGGATCAAATCAACAAGATGAAAAGATCTTACTTGGAAAGCCAGTAGTGCACAGAAAAGCTTACAAAATCCCTGATGGTTGTGTGCACAAAACCCATGTTTTGACTTTTCTGGGGGGGGAAAAATGCAAACCCAATCTAATTATGCCTTTTTAAAAGCAATATGCGATTTAAATAGTAACAGCATTTGTGAATGAACATGATCATTGCAGGGAGGCATGGAAAAGCATGAATCAGTGCTGTGGATGAAGACCCTTTTATCCAAAGGGTCTCTGCTGTAGGACTAGAGTCTCTCCTCGGACATGTACAAACCCATTGCACTGTCATGGCTGGAAAAGACTACGAGCAAATACAGGGAATAAAGGATCAGTAGGATTCAGCTGTGTCATTTTCACTATGGGTCACTTCTTGGACAGTGTGTCTGAGGAAAACAAGACTTCATGGGCTAAGCAACAAGGCATGAGGAAAGATCTCCAAACTTATATTGTTTAAAAGAGATAAATATTTGTCTATTGAGAAAAGTTATTCTTGTGAAATACAATGCACCTGTTTGTGTCAAGTGAATTTAGGAAAGGTTAATGGTATTGGCTCAATTCTTATAGACATCATACAACATCACAGCCCTTCAAAGCACTGCAAACTGCTGTCTTCCAAAAACACTTCAGGAAAATGTTAATTTTTGCATAAACAGTGTTGATCGACAAAAGCTTGTCAGATGAGATCATCTTAGAAAAGTAAACTTTGCTACCTATATTTTGAATCAGTCGTTGACAAGCTGCTGATATTTTAGCCCACTTCCCTGGCCATTTTTCAGCACCTTTATCATCTGTGTCTAGTAGTAGTATCACGATTATGTTTTACAAATGCAGTCAATTCTTCGGCCATTCTCCACTCACCTGTCCGGAACTTGGTCTTGACATTTCTTTCCAAAATTGGGTGGATTAAGTAAAGCTAATGGCGTAGTTTTTATTTGAGGTCCAAAATTCTAAACATAATTTCATTAAAAAAGCCAAAACAAAACAAAACAACAATTTTCTAGCATTATCTGGTTACTAATAAATGGATTGCAAATTTCTTGTTATGACAAAAAGTGTGTCATTGATAATACAACATACTCCCTTGTCAGTGTTAAACTGCCCCAGTGGAGGGATTTTCAACTGTAACCCTCACACACGCACATGCTTGTGCAAGAAGTTGTCTGAATTCAGGCCATTTTTTTTTCTGTCTAAAAGAGGGCACGTGGATCAAAAGAAAAAAAAAAAAAAAAAGCAAGGTCTAAATAAGTTCACAGTGCCTGCACACTGTCATAATCTGTTCTCCCCTAAAGGAATAAACAACTTAACTATGTACTCATATGGCTTTCTTGCAGATGCCAGCTGGCTGCAGGAAGCATTTTATCCAATGAGTAGTAGCAGGCTTTTGCAAAGAGTAATGTTATAATTTGTCATATAATCTGATATATGTCATATGCAGGCATTAGACCCTATCAACATTTTCTGGCCTTTGTCTAAAACAATGCATCCTCTCCCAAAGTAATTGCTACAGTACTTTTATATCTTATTTTTTATCCAAGGTAAATAAATCCTTGTTTCACAGTTTTTTTCTGCAATTCTAGATCTGTTTTTTCATTGCTGTTGTTGGGTTTTTTCATTGTTATTGCAGCAAAGTTATGCTTGCATTACAATTTTGATAGTATATAACCAGTTAACAGATACTACTTCTTAAGAAATATTTTGCTAAATCATTGTTATTTAAGGCAGAAACACAGTATGTGATTAGAAGAGATTTTTCATGACACAATTATTCATTGCCAGGCAGCAATCTGCATAAATAAGAGACCTGAATGGCCTACTCCTTTCGTCACCTAGACTATACTCTTCCGTCACTGATTCTGTTCACCGTATTCTTTAACGTTCTTCCACTGCATTGTCAATTTATTCAGAGGATGGAGCTAGCAGCAATGCTGTCTTCATACAAACATTTATCTTGCTATATTTTTTTGACATTAATACAAAAACTTTTTGTTCTTATTTCGTCATGTGTTGTTATTTACAGCTCTGTGCAAGAAGGTATTAACATCAATCCCCCCCACACCTCTATACTTATCCTGAGCTACATTAATGAAAGAATATTCACTTGGAAGGCAATCACTGGCTGTGCTACATTCTATATATTGTGGGTTTTCTTTGTGTGTTTCACTCTAAAAAATAAGTATCTCAAAACTTGTAGGAAAAAGGTTATAGCTAATTATAAACTAGCATAGTAACAACTACAGGGAGGCATGAGAAGTTTATGAGACATGAAGGACAATAATTAAAAGAAAGGTTATAAAAATTTTAAATTATAAAGATTATTTGTAGAAATAAGGGAATTAATTTAAGATAGGAAACATCTGAATATCAGGAGAAATTCTCTCATGATAGGCTTCCTGTTGGCATAGAAGCTAAAGCATTCCAGAAGCAGAACTTTGCTTGTCGTGGTTTTGTCTGGGCAGCAGAATTGAATGTGTTTTTCAGCAATTCTCCTCTGACCGTGGGATGAATTTACATTTAAAGATATAATTATCTCTTAACTTCCATAATTCTCCAAAAGTGCATGTGTCTACATGAAAAAAACCCTGTTCTTCAGTCCCTCCTCAGTCAGTGATGCAGTGCATCACACCTATATATTATTGTCTCCATTCAACCAAGTGCAATCTGACTACATACCAAGGGTTGTCATTGTAAATCCCAATTTACACATAATCTTGCCTCTTGTCCCAGAAAATCCTAGAGGAACTGTTCAGTATTACAACTGAATGTCCATCATTATTGTTATGACTGTGTAATAACAGTCTTTCTCTTTAATTTTCCACAGTTCTGTACAGGCAGCTCTCTGCAAAAATTATGATGTTTCCCACTGGAAAAATGTCAGCTCTCTCACTGACTGAATATTAAGGACAAAAGCACTTCATGGTGTCCTGCTACTGATGACTTCACTTCACATGGAAACTAATGTTTCCTGTTGTGTGACAATTTATTTATTCAGTTCTTGCAAAAAATATCAGGAAGTAAACAGCAGACAGTGAGTTTCTGTCGAGAAATTGGTCTTTCACATTTTTCCTTTCTTAACCTCCATTTCTTCAAGTACTCATACAGTATCATAATACTTTTTAAGAAGTTAAGAAGCATTGATGTAGGCTATACTATGTAAGTCATATCACCAGACCAAGAACTGCATATAAACTATTATTGAAAAATACTTTGCATAATATGCAGACACAGCCTCCAGGGAGCAGAATGCTAAACACAGATGACTGTTCAGCTTAGAGAAAAGGCTGACGAGTTGAATTTGATGATCCTTATGGGTTCCTTCCAACTTGAGATATCCTATGATTGAATACACAGAGATTACTAACAGATATTTATATTTTCTCTTAAAAAACTGAGTAACTCTGAATACAGGCTTAAACTCTCTCTGATTACAACCAGATCAGATTTGGGTCCATAATCCTTACCTAAGGCTGCTAGATAGCAGTGTGTTTACATAAGTAATTTCATCTATCTTACATAAAGCGATTCAGGAAATAGAAAACAGCACATTAAAATTATAGGAGAAGCATTACTCAATGAGTCAGCATACATTTTCAGAGACTAAAAAGAGAAAAAAATCTTCTGTATTTGAATCCCACAAAATAAACACAAGAAAAAAATAATTAAAAACAAACCAAAATTTAAGAGCAGTGCCTTTCAATAAATAGTGTGAAACTTCCTTGGTTTAATAAGATGCAGGACACTAAAATGGAAGAGGATGACACTACTTCTTAGACTAACAGAATGGTTTGGATTGGAAGGGACTTTAAAGATCAGCTAGTTACAATTCCTCTGCCATGGACATGGACACCTTCTACTGGACCAGGTTGCTCAGAGCCCCATCCAGCCTGGCCTTGAAGGAATGGAGCATCTGAGGTTCTCTGGGCAACCTCTGCCAGCGCCTCACCATCTTATTTTCTGGCCTCCTGCACTTAAATTCAGTTAAGGTAAATTCACCATAATTTTTAAATATTGCAATCACTATGTCTTAATAGTTAGGACATGTATAATATAAGGTGCTAAACCGGCACTGTGTATGAGCTGTGACTCCAACTCAAGAGTGATGGCCAAAGTTACAAAAAATGAAAACAAGGGAAAATGATACTGTGATGATCGGAAAAATCACAGAGTGAAAACCAAAACTCTCACATCACAGACATCATCCCTCTTCCTTCCTTACTTAGCCTTCCTTTCAAAGCCTCAAATACATTGAGTAGCTCAAAAGCTTACTAGCAAACGTAGAATTAATAGGACACAAAAGTGTATAAATTCCTGGCATAAATGTAATTAACCACACAAGCACCTCTTGACAATGAGTCCATCAAGGCCTTGACATGTATTTGACAGCCACAGATACAGTATTCTCAAGCTACCAGAGGTCAATTCATGTCAGTTCCATAAATTTACATTATAATGCAGAAAAAAAAAATCATTCCATTTTGGGAACTGGAGTTCCTTCATGCGCCTCAAATAATTTTTTCTCTGCTCATATGGGTATTAATCAGAAACAATAAAGTCACTATGTGCAAATAATTGAGTACTTAAAGCAGCACTTAAGTCTTATCCACTACATTTGTAAGACTTAGTGTGCATACAACTGCAGGTTTTGACTTTGCATTTATTGCAGGAATGTCAAATATTGTACTGACTGCTTGTGCTGGGGAATCTTATGCCAAACCTCGTATTAGCCTCACTGGGAGCAGGATCACTTCCACTGGGTTATACTGCAAACCTTGCCCACAGCATTAAGCTGTTAACGTGTTCCAGCAATTGACTGCCCCCTAGGGTTTCTCTTAAATGAAGGGAAAGTAAAGAATTATGAGTACATATGGTGAATACATTTTCCCTTGTATGTTTGCACTTCAGAGTGCTGCAGCAATGGATCAAACTGCACTCTTGACATTGCGTGCTTTGGGTTTTGTACCACTGTGCTCCATTTGTCCCTTTAAGAATATCCAGTGCTTTCCAGCTTTGTTTCTAAATGTAGAAACACCATAATGCAGTAACATCTGACATCTGACTTAGTAACACACAAATTTTCTGGTGTGTGAAAATCAGAAAGAGGTACAAATTCCCCTCACATGGGAAAATTTGCATCTTCAAATACAGACATGAGTATAAATTAAGAATGTGAGCTGAAGAATGTCTGCTTCTATAACACTGCTGAAGTGTTATGTACTATCTTTTAATCAAGTTCATTTTTCATGAGACAATATTAATTAAAATAATGAAATAAAATAATTTTACTTTATTATAACTAATAACATTACACTTTTATTTTGTTGCAGATAAAAAAATATCTTTGAATAAGCAAGAAAGGTAGGTCAGATCCAAAAATGCTTGTTTATCTACCAATGTTCTATCTTATTCCTGGCAGACACCCAAAATGCATCTACAACTTACCAGTGGTGCTCTTTATATCTGTTAGAAAAAAAAATATCTGAAACACTGAAAAGAAAGATAAGCATTAAAAAACAACAAAGGAAGAAAGCAAGAAAGAAAGAAATAGTATCTTAATTATCAATCCATTTAAAGTAACTTTTAGTCATGGCCAAGGTCTTACAAATCTGATTAGTTATAATAATAGGTGTAAGTGAAAGTATGTTTAAAGTATTGAAGCAAATGCCAACTGTTGCCAACCTTTTTAGAGTTTGTGGTAGTTTTCATTTCTCATGTCAGCAAGATTCTCTTGAGGAGAATTCTGCATGTGGTTTCACAAACCACTTTCAACACCCCCATTATTATATCCATAATTCTGCAATTGTCTTCTGTAGTAAATTTTATCCTGCGGCTGAGAGCACACTCAGCTCTTAAACTGAAAAATCGGCAATAAATACTAGAACTTGTTACAAGTTTGTGAAAGTATCTCCCTAAACTATCTTTGGTTGTTGCAGTCTCTGAAATTATATAGCTTTTCCTGCAGAATCCTGTCTATCAACAGAGGTTATTTCTACACTGCATTTTGTCAACACTGACTTCAACTTGAGTTTCATTGCCACAATGTAGTTTGAGAAACAGCTCTAGTGTAGATTTATAGCTTACTCAGACTAGCAATACTACTTATCATATGTCTAAATATGCTGTATTTACAGTGTGAACAAAATGAGTGTACTATGCCTACTTCAGTGATCATAATGTAGAGTGCTATAAATCAAATATTACATGTTTTGTATGTAGGCAGGGGATAAGCACACAAATTAGGACTGTGTGAATCATTTTCCCAGATTTTAATGGTCACAAAACAGCAAGGTGATGTTTCCATCAAAACATTTGTAGAGTAGACCTGGAAAAAGTTGGTACAAGTCAATATAGACTGAATCAGGCAGAAAATGGCAGTTGTACTACAGACATCCTTCAGACTGTAACATGGAATAAAGTTGTGCATGAGGGCTCACCTGCCTTGAATATTCTCTGCCACTGAACATCCTTCAATCAGGGTGGAATGTTATTTCTCATTGTTTTTTAATATCAAATTCTTGATTTTTTGCAAATGCAAAAAATGTCATTATTTTATGAGCCATAGCTATGATGTCTTTACTATTTGCACCATTCTAATTGAACGATACTCCTGCTTTTTTCACTTTTGACTACATACCTCTGGTTAGATCTCTATACTCTTAACATATCATGGCTTTTTCCTATTTTTTTTTTTTTTTCTGCTTTATGCTTTAGTATTGATCTCTAAAATACACTTTCCTTTCCAGACCAACAAAGTAATTTGAAAAGTCTAAAATCTCAGTTATACTTTTCTATTTAGTTAAAAATTGAGAAAAATAAAAATAATTTTGTGGTGTCTTTACCGAAAATAGTTTTGTAGGACCCCTTCTTTCTTCTTCAAATCTAATGTGGATTCAGTGACTGCTTGACAAAGAAACTTCTCTCAAAGACTTCTCTAGTCTTTGCTACTTGAATTTATGTGTCACCTGGAAATCCAAATTCTTTTATTGCTAGGCAATTCTTGGTAATATTTGTTTTCTAAAAGTATAGAGCCCTTCAGTTATACCCAATGCACTCTCACTAGAGCCCAGAGAAAATCTAATCAGATCACAGCAGAATTCACTGGGATTCATATCTGTAACTAATCCAGAGATAATTGACAGTTTCTAGCATGGTCACTAGTAAGATAAAAATAAGAGAATTTAGTTCACCATATTTACAACATTTCTCCCTCTTCTTCTGGTGGTATCAGAAGAGCATGAGCAAAAAACAGTGAAAATGGCTCAGAGAAACTTGATACTTTTTTTGCATTATAGATCTGTTTCTTTTCACTGGTATAATAAAACCAGCATTAGTTTTACAATCAAAACTTAATTTGTCCAAAATCAGGACCAACGATACAGTGTATTTTGAAAGGCACCAATGTGGGCTAAGTATTTTAAATATTTATGCATTTTCAGTTTGGCTGTTTCATTTATCTAATATTTGTCTCTAATCCACCTGAAAGAGATCACCACCATCTTAAAAACGTGAATGACAAACATGGAATTGGGGATCTGCTAAGGTGACATTTGAGAGACTGCTGAGCTGAGGAAGAACTGTCGAGAAGAGGTCAGAGACAGCAGCACTCTTAGAACAGCAAGACTTCCACTACCAATTATCAATAAATAACATATTAAGGAGGAGAATACCTGTCAGCAGCTGTTCCTTTGACTATGTTTCTCAGTCTCTTTGTGCCTTTCTGCACCCTAGACTATATGATCCTGTTGACATCTTCAACTGGGAATCAGTGCAAGTAGTTCAACAATTTACTGAGCCCTACCTTGCCATGTGTTTTTCTTGCAATCAAAAAGGCACTTTATGCATACAGAAAAGACTCAAAAATACGGGAAATTTCAAATACTATAAACTGCTCACGCAGTATGAATTCTTTGGAGGGATTTACACCATACTTCTGAAAGTTCAAATGCTAGCTACTATTATCTCAGCCAAACCAAACCCAATGTTTTTACATATGAATACAATCCCATGGATTTTCCTTTATCTGTACATAACAAATTATTTTCTTCTCCCCTCATCCCATCTGTATTTTGAGCAAGTGAGCTGCTTTTATACTCTCTCCATCAACCTTCAACTTACCCAGGTATTATTAATCAGAAAAAGTGCAAGACAATCAAGTTACATCCAGCATGTTCCTGTTGTCAAAAAATCAACCGGCTGTGATTGATTAATAGAAGATTGCATCTGATTTTGTGGTGTAAGTTCTTCCCTCAAAAAATTTAAAGTTGTTTAACATGTTTCTGTCAGCAAATCTTCTCAGCTGACAATCTTTATGGAGCAGCCATCTGTTTTTAGGGATTATAAATACTTTATCAAAATATTTTTGACATGTTTTTCTTGAAAGATGATATCTTCTTTTCAATAGATTAATGTCTTAGGGGTAACTGCAATAGCTAAGAAGGCAGTCAGAAGATAAAGTTTAAGATTTATCTAATTTGCCACCAAAGGACATAGCCTATAGCCTCAGTCCGTTTTTTATTTTCATAAGAGATATGAAAATATTATCAACACTTTCAGAGATGCTGTTGTTTTATTAACACACTTTAAGGTCATGCTAAATCAAAAATAAGTAGAATTTAAAATGGTTAATTGGAGGTTGTATCTTCCCTCTTAACCCTCCTTCTGATTTACCACATATTTGTCTATTTCTTGTCTTGACATTTTTCTCTCATTTCAAGAAGAATTAGAATTTAGATATTTTAGGCATCCATCTTACAGATGTGAGAGTAGTTCAGATTCTGTGAAAACTTTGGCTTTACTGTCCTGCAGTTATCTACACAAATTCAACAATTACTATCTGTCTCTTATTTTTCTACTGTGACCAGAAGCATTAGCTAAATCAGGACCCATTTTGCTAGACACAAAATAAACAAAAAATCTTGACTATAGGTATATATATACTCAAAGTGAAGACAAAACATATAAATGGGTAAGTACCAACAGGGTCCAAGAAAAGTGGATGAAGAAGAAGAATGATTTTGCTTTAAGCAATTCTATAAGCAGATTGAATTTGTTAGGAGAACAGGAGAAAGAATATCAGGTTGCCACCACTTATATGAGTAAAGCTCGGTGAGTACAGAAAAATTTATAAAATTAAGATCTTTAAGTCAATATTTTTAAAAGAATGTGTTTAGAGTACCTCAGAGTTTAGAGCATCTAACTTAATTGTTGTGCATATGGCATTAATAGCCTCCCAGGAATGCCACTGTAGGATTTCAGTGGTTTCTAACATACAGCTGATGGGCAGAAATTCAAACTCTGTCTGGGTAACCCTCTGAAGCAACAAGGCTTATGTTTTATTAATCTTTATTATAAGGTCAAGCTGAGGTGCTGGGGTGCTGGGAAAGGGGAGGAGAAAGTCCTTGCATCTCTTTGCAAGGATCAGTATTACTGTATACTGAAAACAACTGTACGATGGATACAGCTCTGTTGCTAAGAAAAAAAATACGTATGAAGAACAAAAGTACCTAATATTTCCTCTTTAAACTATAATAAAAATACCGATGAGAATAAATGTTCGAACAAGAGTTTGGAAATGTATTACATTTCTCAAAGAAAAGCTCACATTATAAAACTGTAAGTATAATTTTGGCTTCATGAATCTATTAGATTGAATGAGGCCATGGTTTCCCCCTTTTTTCTTTTAGTACCCTGAATACGACCACATTCTGTGAAACAACAAATCCTTTCGTTTAACAGCGGCTGAACTGCAGCACAGCACTGGGAGGTGAGGAAGTGTCACACTGCATGCCATGGGTCTGACCCTCTGCTTGTTCTCTGTGACCCCTGAGTGTGCAGAGCTGTGAAAGCAACATATCCACCTGCATTTCTGTAATGGGGTACATGTGCTGCTGAGTTTTTGATTTGGATAAGTTAGGCATTGCATGTGAGATTCAGTTTCTGATTGAACACCATTTTCTTTATCTCATAAGCAATGCTCCTGAGAGACAGATATTTTCCAGTGCTTCTTGTGTGTACCCAGGTTTGAATTCAGTGTATCTCTGAGTCATCTGAATAAATATTTTCTGAAGATGAGACAGTGTCCCTATCACACACTGCTTTCTAAACTTTTGATCTTGGATCCAAACAATGTTAGCACATGGTTTATTGCCTTCCAAATGTCTATGACTGAAAACTAGGAAAAATAAAACATTCTTTGGACAGACTTGCACATGTAGAAAACAGCAAAGAAGGGAGTTTTAAATTGCCATATTTTTCATGCAGTCTTTGCAAATGAACTGAAGAAGTAGTTTGGCACCAGTACCAGGCAAAGTTTACAGCTTTAGTCATATGGGGGGAAGAGGGCCAGAGGCAAATTTGTCCGTCTTTTGTTTCAATCCCAGTGATGACTGACTGCTGCTGTAGAAAAACAAGAGCAACTACAGGGAAAAAATGACACAACCCTAGAAATTATTGGAAAGGTTGCAGCATAAATCTATAATATCTGATCTCTGGATACATTTCATGGAGCTCTATTATACCTTTCGTAAGAGAATTTCTGCAAACTTGTGAAATAGATATGTTTGTAACAATACATATAACCAATGTGCCTATACTCTGTGCCTATGTCTAGTTTCAAAACCAGACAAATTCAAGTGAGCTTGCAAGTTGCCTGGTAACAGGCAGCTGAAGGAAGGCAATGGAAACCAGAGAGAACTAGAGGTATTTAATTTTCTTCCATGTAGTTGACATCAGATAAATTAGAATTAGATCTTCAGAGTTTTACCTAACTCTTGATATTTGTATTAAAATTAATATTTTTTTGAAAGAGTTTGAGTAGAATTTGGGATTGGATGTAGAACCCCTTTCCACAGCAAATCAGAAACCAAGTAATTGGTAAAGGGCTTAATACTTCTGAATTCAACTCCAGTTCATACGTTTTGTTGACTTCATATTTGTGTTGTGATGCTCAGGCATTATCTGAATGTAGGACTTTTAACAAAATATTTCTGACATTATCTTTGATAGAAACAAATGTAACTAAACAAGAATAATAAAGAGAATAAAGAAAACTAAAATTACTAACATGCAGTGCTATTGAACTGAAGTTCACAGAAGTTGATAAATTTCCAAAGCCCAAGAAGTGAATGTGGATTGAAAGAAGAGGGAAATGCTGTAATGTGGTGTGGTAACAGTAGCATCATTCATAAAATAAGCAGGGCAACTGCACTCTTCTATGCAATACTGAGTAGTTCTCATCTGAAACATTACAGTTATCTTTGGCCTTTCCATTTCAAAAGCTTTATCAATAAAATGGAGTAATTATTTTAAGGAGATAAACAGGATTAAGATTTGATAAATCTAATCCATGAAGAAAGAGTAGATAGGAAAAATGCTCATGCAAACAAGAGAAAGGAAAGATGAGCTGACAGCAAATTAGTGTCCAGAGCCATCAACAAGGCATAAATTATCTTATGAGGAAGATAAATATTATCATGAGTGAAACATGACAGGATAAGAAACAGAGACGTTAGTTCTTGAGCCAAGGAGATGGAGATTTATATAACAAAACTAAATGGGAAAGCAGCCCTGTTTGGGATTGCATTTCTTTTTTGCACTTTATTTTACTGGAATTAGGCAGAGCCAGACTTGATAAAAGTAGGGGGTTTCTATGGCCTAACAAATCCCTGTTGGCTCTGACATAAAAACTCCTGCCTGTGGTGGAGCCTCACACAGCTCCTAAATGCTCTAACAGTTGGCAATGTTTTGAGAAAGTCTAAAATAACAAAATTGTTTGTGACTTTTTATTGAAAGGAACTCAAGGACAAAAATAAACTTCTGCTGACACTATTAATGGAAGAAAAGAAGAACAATCTCTGAAGGATTATAAAACTCTCATCTAATCCTAATAGCTAAAACGGATCTCTGAGGATTAGATTAAATTCTATGTTTTTTCTCAGCATTAAGTTCAAGAGACTAAAAAACTATACCACACTGAAATCTGAAAGGCAACAGTTAAGTGCCCAAGACAGTTAATGCAAAAATTGAGTTAAATCTATCCTGATAAAATTAAAATGCAAATAGGATAATAATTTAAATTACAGCAATTGTAAACCAGGATACCTCTTAAATCTAACTGTTCCTATAGGGAAATGTGATTCAGGAAAATAATCCTTGGAAATGTTCAAAAGCCAAATCCAGAATCCATGAGACACACCTAAAACATATATAACTAGTATAATTTATTTTCTAAGGAAAATATATTTTAAAAGTTGCCAAACTGTAAGAGCAGTCAATTGTTTTAGCTTAAGAATCAGAAAAAATTAGTAATAGGTAAGAAATTTTGCAAAAGAACATATAGTGCTGAAACTTAAGCATAATCTATAATACAATTACAGTATTCCAAAGATTAAGAAAAAACATCTAAATGACTGTAGGTAACAGGTTGGGACAGATGGTATGATCAATATGGTTTTTTATATTAACATATATGTATTTTCTCAACAATCAGTCATTATGTGTTGCTGATGACTGACTCAAATCTTCAACTGAGTCTTCTGCCAGCATGGAGGAAAAAAAAAACTTCATTTCCATATGTGTACAAAATTCTTTTGTTGAGATACCAGCAAAGAATAACCTGAAGAGGTAGTTATTGTGCTGCATTTCCAGTTAGATTTTGCAGAACTGCAAGGAACAGGTTAACACTGGTTTTATGAAAAAATTAAACTTTTATATACCAGTTCGCCAACCTGAGGTGTGAAACAAATGATTACAATAAAGTTGTTAGCAGTCAAATAAACTAAATAATATATATTCAGGAGGTCGAATTTCATCAAAAGAGCAAATTGAAGATGAAAGAATACCAGGTAAGGGACTAAGGCTATTAGTGGAAAAATTTTGTTACTATCTCTTTGAAAGCAAATTCATTCTTATGTAGAATGGAAAGAAAAAAAGGAAGAAATTCACCAATCAAATACAGCAGTAGTTTTGGAAGTCTAAGTTTTGTCATGAGCAATGTACAGGAAAAAGGCAATACATCTCTAGTGAAATATAAAAGCAGTAAAACAGGGTAGTAATTATGCACAATAGTGACATTTTCTCAAAGTGAGTAAGAACAGAAAATGGATGCTGAACAATAGTGCAATGTAGTAGGAGAGAAAGGAAAAATTGCAATAAGCTTACTGTTATGACTTTCTCCTTCAATTCTTACCTGTATTTTTTCTCATGTTTGTAATTGCTGTCTCACATCAGAAGCTGTTAAATAAAATATATTTTTATCAAATAATAAATAACATTATTACAGTCACTCAATTGCAATATGCAATCTGGAAGAAATGTCAGGTGAACACTCCCTGCTCCTGCCCAAAGCAACCTTCAGAGCATGGACAGTAACACAGAGACTACATGGATTGTCCTGAATTCATCAACCTCACTGCATGGACATGATTCCTAGTTAAAAATACTGATTTCTGAATTTTTTCCTCTGACTTTTTCATTAACTCCATGTGATAATGGTTTGCCATCTCAAAATTTATATACCCAGTGTTTTCCATTCTTACAGTGTGCATACTTTTTCTATCAAAGATCAAAACCTTATTTTATTTATTCCCACTCCAACACTCCAACATTCCCTGGCTCTATATATGACACTTTTAGATTATTAAAAAATTCCATAATATTTGTTTATAAATAATCACAGCTCACTGCTGAACCAAAATTACTTTTCTGAGGCTTTTCTCTCCCTTTTTCTTGTGAAACAGGATCATTTTATGATAATAAATGAAAATTATTGAAGCCATGGATATGTGTAATTGTATTAATAATTTTACTTCCTTATCTCTAAATATCTCTAAAGCCTTTCAAATGGAAGGAGCTGTTTCATTGCTTCCACAGCATGAAACTAACTGGTGATTCTAACACAGTTCTCATGTACAGGTGCATCCATGTGAGGGTGTCTGTGTGTACACAGACATGCACTTAAACACAAAAGTGTTCAAAATGAAGTTTTACATTTTAAATTTTAAAAAACAGACTTCAGAAAGAATATTTCTCTTATAAGCGTTTCATTGAAAAAATATTTTGGTCAAACATATTCGGAGAACTATTTAAAAGAAGCTCAAAGGTGTTAAATATAAATTAGGGGCAAAGTGCAACCACAGAAGTCATATTACTGTATTCGGAAAATTTCGCCAACCACAGAGAGAATAGTTCTCTTTTTCAAGAATATTTCTCAAGAGAGCAAAGTTCACTAAAGTCATGTACAGTGGCATTGCTGTCTTCAAAGGAATCAAAGAGTGGCTTGAACTTCCAGGACAAAGTAACCTAAAGATAGCACCTGTCACTATTGCCAGCAGAAATGGCAAAGTTGGTGCTTCTCAGAGCTCATAGCAGCTTTTCTTTATCTGATATTCTTTATCTTTTTTCTTTATCTGATATTGAATGCGTACTCAGAATTATATGCTGCCTTTTTTCCACTGTAATAAGTGTGACAAATATGGCAAGAATAAGTATTTCCATCTTCTAATTTTGGAAGTCTAAACTAAGCAGAACTAGAATAAGGTAAATGAAGAGTTTACAATATTTGAAAAATGTAGCTCTTATTACACCTTATCATTTTGATCTCTATTGAATCTTATTTTTTCCCATCTGCCTTACGTTTAGTTAGATAGCTCAATAAAGTTCTCCAAGATAGAAGAAAAAGGCAACTGAGGAGAAGAAGGATATTACAAATAGTTTTAGTGAAAAGAAGGAGGAAAAAGAAGGAAAAGAGATAATTTTGGGGGTTTTGGGAAAGAAAAGTACTAATTTTTGAAAACTGGAGACTGGAACACTATTTGCATTCTTTGGTATCACACTCAAAGTTTTCATTACTTTTAATAGACACAACTTCATTCATCATAGGTTTTCACGAATAAGAGATGCTGTTCTGTTAGAAGACCTTCCTTCTGCAATTCATAGTATCTTCTATTTCTTCTTACATTTTCCCTTCTTTTTGCATTATCACATTCACTTCTATAGGTCTATGCTTATATTTGGCAAATTTTTCATTTAACAAGCTGTCATCATTCAGGTTCTTTTTTTCTTTAATTTGTTTAAGAGAATATTTCATTTTCAGTGGTCTGTTCTTGTCAAATGGTTTAAAGCAAGATTGTGGAAACAGTGAAAGAAGTATAAAAGGAGCGGTCATCAGGAGCATTTCTCCCCAGCTTCAACCTTTACTTTTAGTGACACAGTAAATTGTGGCAGCAAGACATATGTTTTTACTCTGGACATTCATGTAGAGTATGAATGGAGACAACTGGTAATGAGACATTTGAAAGATAAAGTGAACTCAGTGTTCAATACACATGAATAATGATAGGAAAAATCACAAAGACCAAATATAAGCTTTATCTCTGATTTTCCTTTAGACTGTGAGCACAGCTAAGCAAACCTGCACCTCCAATTCAAAACTAGCATTGGTGGAAGACCTAGTTACTTTTTGAATAGTGATTTTTAGTTTTCTGACCACTTGAAAAGAACATGGTATGAATATGGTATCTAAAGACTCCAGAACATTTGCTTTCCTGTGCTTGGAAATCCTGATTTTGCTGGTAGTGTCATTAAGCAGCAAAGCACTGCAACACAAAAGTCCTACTGGGAAAAAAGGCATGGAGGGAAGGAACAAAAGAAAGCATTTTTCTTGCAGAGATTTCCTTTTTTTATTATTTATGACATGAATTGCAGAAGAAAGCACTCAGCATTTTTGCCTCTTTAAACTACATGTTCAATGGGGAGTTTAGAAAATGACTTTGGCTCCCAAAAGACAAGATCTTAACTCTATACACTTACAAAATATTAAAAAACATACAAGAAAATGGACACTAAAGAAGACCATGTTCCACTGTGCTCTCTTTGAGATGACCTTATGGGTCATTTTGTCAAAAGGACTTATTGAATGACTATACTCAGCACCAGTTCTTTTTCAGTAGTATTACATTATTTATTCTCACGAGACAGAAAAATGTAGCTATTGTAAAGTGAGGGACGGTAAATCAACTCATGCTGCTTTTCATGCTCTCAAAGAAATATTGAGAAGTATTGAGAAAATAAACATATTTTGCGTCTTTAAACATACACACTCAAAACCCCCATGACTTTTAAAAGATATTTTTACAGTACTTTTCCTTTCTTTTTTACCCTCTTAAGAAAACAGATTGTTACCATATCAAGGCTGTGGCTGTCAAATTTGCACACAGCTTTTTCACTCCCATTCAGAGAGGTTGTGACCAAACCATTCTCTAGGTTATTACATTTCTCTGTGCAAGCCTCCTACCCTGGTGGTCTGTGAGTTCCTAGATGTGAAATGTGCATCTACACATACACACCTACTTTGTGTAAAGATTCTTACTTATTATTTATCTCTCAGTAGTTGCCAAAAGACCCAGAGAAATTCAATAGGCTATTTTGTTGTCCCTAATACATGCAAATAATGATAATCTGCAGTTTCTTTTAAAGCTTCCAGTCTACTTTAAAATGAAAACCAAAATGAGAAGGGATAATGATGATATAAGAGACACAGTAAGACAGCCATGAGTGGAACTGGTCCTGAAAGGGGTTCCTGACCCTGTTTGTAGTAAACCTTCAAGATACAGGTCATGCAGAGCACTGTTGGTGCAGATTATCTTTACAGATGACTTCCTTATTAACTCCGTGTTGTGTCAGACACAAGATGATAGCTACTACTAGGTTTTCATCTGTATTCAATCTCTAGGCATCTATTATTTGTCACATTTCCTTTAGTCACTATTACAAAAAATGGCTGTTGTAAGTGTGGAAATGATTTTCTAAATGCCTACAGTACTCATCAAATCCTAGCTATCCACAAATCAGCACCTGGTGAGTCTTTCATCTGAGGTTTACCAAAAAAACCGCAAACAGCTAATTACATGTTTATGAAAACACATGATATTGTCTGTCTTTTCGAGCAGAAAATTAAAGGAAGAGTAGCAATGAGTGAATCAAGTTTAAAAACATTAAGTTCACAATTCAAAGCATTGTTCAACACATGACCAGATCTATTGTTGCTGTCACACTTTCCACCTTACTTTTTTTTCTGCTGCAAAATACTGCTGCTCTGATTCGAGAAGAGCAGACCTTTCCCTGATTCTGCCTTTACTGGTATGATCCACTCTCAAGAAATTTTATGTTCTGGATTGCTTCCTTTAAATCTTAAATATATCTAGATTACTAGAGGAATAATCCAAATTATTTCCACAGTAGTAGTGTAGTTCTTCCTCCAGAGAAATCAAAGAAATACTCTCATTAGTATTAGCAGAAGGAAAAATGAATTCCTTACTTTGGAATGCTATGGAAGAGAGTGAATGGACATAGCAGAGTGCCAGACTATGACACTTTTTCTGGCCTGCCTCAGAAGGCAAGGTATGAGCATAATACTGCAATTATAGCATTTTATTTTAAAAAATATAGACATTTCGCATATGAATAAACTCTTACAGATTAAAAGTTTAAAAGTTACAAATTAAAAGTTACAGCTAGAACTTTGCACTATACAACTGGAACTTTTCCATGGTGCCTTTTGTTATTGATCAATGTCTCTTACAGTATCCACTCACAGCACTTTCATGGCTGTTGGCTACCTGGTGATAATGGACCTAAATCAGAAGCTTAGAAAACAATTGGGCTAAAATTGTTTCCTTGAGGACAGAAATAATTCTAGTGGTCAAACAAATAGCAGGTGAATTGCTATGCTGTCAGGAAAAATAAAAGAGATAAATGTTGGGGCTCTTTGATCTCTGTGATTTCATCCAGAGGACCAGGAGAAATTTATACTGTGCAGTTTCTCTCCTTAACCTCCCTAATTATGACTCAGTAAGGAAATTCATCTGAGGATAGATCATACCAGTCTTATTTTAGTGACTTAAGATTAGACTGAAACAAATATGTGGGTGAAGGACACTAGTTGGCATGAGTAAGACATTTTTTTTTTTTCTCTAATGTTGTTTTTCCTGCTAGTTTTCACATCTTTCTTTTCCAGTATAAAGAATAAACACATTTCAAGAGAGGAAGTTCCTGTTCTGGAAACTATGACTGAATGCAGAGGTTTTATATATGGTAGATCCATTGGTGCCTTAGTTCTAGCAAGAAATATGGTATTAATCCAAGTCATGTATACTGATGCAAATAGCACTTTTTAGTGAGAATTTTAGTGTAATATTTAGGATTATTTATGTTAATGAGAAAAACACAAGAGACATCACCACAGTTAATGGCAAATATTCTGTATGTTTGAAATGGAAAGAGCACCAGTTCTGTGCAGATGAAACACAAGGCCAAGCCAAAGCACAAACTGAAAATAGAAACTAAAATAATTTTCCAATATAGAATGCAGTTAGATTAAGGAAAGCTCTGCTTGGCAAAAAACCCCAGATGGAATCCTTCACAGAGGCTGCCAGACTGGGGCTTCCCAACATGCTTTATAAAATGAAAAAAAGCAATATATACCATTTGATTTCTGCTAAATGGAAAGTCAGAAATAAATGGCTATGGTTGTTTGGAAATCTCTTCTATGTGTGAAATTGATTAAATTTGTTCTATAAATGCATGTCTTGACCTACTTAATGCAGAGGGAAAAAAAGAAGAAAAAAAGAAAAAATAATAATGGAAGTGTTTAACCCAAGCCATAGTATTTGTCTTGAGAGCTACCAGCTGTGATGTGTTATCCAACTGCCTGCTATGGAAACTTCGAGATAACAAACTTCCTGATATAGCCTAAAATATTTAAATGAAGGCATAATTACCAGGGCTGCCTAGGTAATGCTGGTGCTCTGGAAGACTCAGTTATTAGAAGTTGCCTAAACTACATGACTATGAAGAAGAGGTCCCACCTACAATCTTTGTTATATCCAATATAAGCACATACAGAAGACAATTGAGAGGTTCTACCCTCGTTTTCCAGCACTAAATTATTCTTACCAGTGGGGCTGTGTTCACAGTTTTGTTTATGTCCAAAGAAGCTAGTATGATATATAAGCACAATAACCGACAGGTGCATTGGAAAATTGTTGAGGTCAAATTCTATTCTCTCACACAACCTAAGTTTTGCAGATTTGACAAATACAGACAGATAGAGGTTTAGAAATACAGGTGCCTTATACAAAAGAGCTAATTGGGAGACTGGAGATAAAACAGGAGATTAAAAAAGACATATGCTGATGACCTTTGTTTACAAATTCAGCTACTAAGATATTTTAAAGCGGTCTGGAATTTCTAAAAAAACTTTTAAAATGCTATTTTTATATTTTCTAAAATTACTTTTAGTAGTCTTATCATTTTAGTGGTGATTTTTTAACTATATTGATACTTCCTCTCTTTATACAGTTTTGACAAATTTTCTTGGATAGCATAAGGCTCTATCCAAATGCCACACTATATATTCATTTTAATCACCTATTTCCATTGCTATTAAAAAAACAGAATTAAAATGGCATACCTAGTAAAAAATGCTATTTCAAATTGTCATGCAGAGTTTTCCTTCTCTCTGTCTCAAATAAATAGCAAGCAATTTAAAACTCTTAAATTTTTGATAAATTTTATTTTATTTTGATGAATCAATCACATACAGATGTTTTTTAATAAAAATAGTTTCCTAAAGCCTTTTAGGTCTCTTAGCAATCTACCTGCTCTAATTGCCATTGCAATAACAGGAAAAGTAAGGTATTTTCATTATTTCCTTTTTGCTTTGCTTGGTAAAAACTATTAGTTCACTTAAACAAGAGAGATTAACAAATCTGTAAGAATAATTTGGACATATTCTTGATATTTATGTTTACAAATTCCAAGGCTGGGAAAATAAAGAGGAGCAATATTTCAAAAAATTAAGCTGCAGAGGACTACAATTTATCCAGCCTAAGAGTTTTCATCTTTATTGTGAGACTATTTTAAAAATATAAACAAATCTCATGCAGCTGAAAATAAATGTAAGTCAAGTGGATATCTTCCGTTATTTATTGCACTTTGGCAGGCCGGTAAATTACATTTATCTAATTACTTATATGTGATGGCAACTAGATACATTAATATATCTGGAGTGGTGCAGGAGCAATTCCAACAATTCCAGTCTGTATGGAGAAAATCTGAAACAGAGGTGGTGTTTCACTATAAGACAGAAGCATCTGACTCTTCATTTGAACAATCCTGCTTTTAGAAAGGATAAAAATGGACCTGATTCCACTACTGAGCTTTACAGTGCTACTTCATCAAAAAATTGCACAGACATGGTTGCATTTTAACAACTTGTAAGCTTTATGATTTACACATGAAGTGTCTCCATGTTCCCTGTTTCTTGCCAAAGGTTTCATAGCAGCCTGTTCCAGTGTTTTATTGTGTCCAGGGCAGAATTTATAAGTCTTTGTTATTTTCATAAAATACATTGTAAAATATTTAGTACTACATTATGAAAACATTATCATAAATAGTTAAAACTGTAGTTCAGTTGTCAAGACAATTGAATAAACCATATTTTGTGATGCATCATCCTGCACTGACGAAGCACCATTTTAATTCTGTTTCATTCATTTAGTTACTAATGTGGCAAAACTGAAAATTTCTCAAGAGCCCACACTTTGAATTAAAGACCCTTATTTATATACTGAAAGAAATAATTTATTATGTCTCTGTTCTGCCAGTGTAACTTACATTTAAACTTGCAATAAATCTTATTAAGACAGAAGATTTAGTTCTTCAAGACATATTTTTAATAGTTTTGTTTTAAAATTAGCACAACTCAGCTGGTTTGAGACGTTGAGAAGACATTTCTGTTTGATGGCTGGCTGTAAATGTACAGTTTATTTCTTTGTTTTAAGCAATAAATACATAACAAAGGAGGCTGACAATATATAAACAGCAAACAACAGAGAAACTCAGAGTCAAGGGAAAAGCCAGATACCTAGAACATTTCAAACTTTCACTGAATCAAAGTCCTTACTTACTAATGTTGTGTGCAGAAAAGAAATGAAATTGATATAGAATACAATGTAAAGGCAATGAACTAATTTCAATGTTGGTAGAGCTACACTGAACTTTATACAAAGGCAAAATCACCTTTATGAGAACTTGTCCAAAAAGAACCTAAGTTCACTACTATCTGCACTCTGATTTCAGACTGACGTCAATAACACTTGTAGACAGAAAGAAGCATAATTATAACCAGTGTTTTCCATGCTATGTCCTTTCCAAACTTCTGTGTTAAAGGCAGGGCTGTATATCTGCATCTTAGATAAGATAAAGCCTGTCATTTTTTTAAGTAACACGTGTGAGAACTCTCACAATACACATTATTCTACAGCATCTGTTGTGAAATGCTCAGAAGAGGGAAAGAAATGCCTAAATATGTATTTCTACAATTAAGAACTATCAAAATTCAAACTCTGGGGATGTTTTTCAAACACTAAGACACAAAATCAACACGTATCCAGTACAATGATTTGAGAAATTCTGCAATATGCATCACTATCTTTCCATTGTTCCAATGCCTCTCATGTGAGGTATTAGAGCTTCCTTTGAAACCTGTAAGTCAAGGAAACTCCTTGTAATTTCAATACCAAATCTGATATCACTATAGAGCTAGGCAATATATCAGCCTCATTGAATAACAGTGGTATTCAAACAGTGCTTATGAGGTTTAAAGTAGACAACCAGTCTTAAATAGGTAAGCTGCTGTCTATATAATTCAGTGATACAAAGGCTAAGAACTGCAGACAGCCAGCAAATTAACAGGGTCTCATTTACATGAATTACTAAGAATGAATAACAGAACTTACTGCATTGCTTAGTAAGCTGCATGAGGAATTAATGCAAATGGGTAGCTGAACAAGAGCAGGTGACAGACACATGACTCTAATGGTCCTATGGAGATCAGCATTCGCAATCCCCTGATTCTGAATCATGTTTGAATGCCCTTGGGCTCAGAATCATGAGGACTTTTAAGAATAAAATGTCCAAGTGCAGTGTCACAGAAATATATCTGAAGAAGAAAGGGAAGAAGTGTTGCCACATTCCTATCCACATCTCAAGGATTCCTTTCACCACCTTGTCAAAAATAGGCTATTGCAGTATCACACAGAATTCTTTCAGCTCACAGATCTTCACTGTTGAAGGCTGATGATATTACTGATACATACCTTTAAGCAAATGTCAGTCATGTTTCTGATTAATGACGAGTGTACTGGGACAAGTACTTCCTCCTTATCTTTCCTTACTCTTTATTCTACCACAGGTTTGTGACTATCCTGATACAATGTTGCAGAAACAAGGATTTCAAGGTTACTTCTTGAATCACTAATTAGCACCTTAAATTACTGTGCTGAAATCTAAACTTTCATCATCCTATGGCTGTCAGAATTGCTGGGGGGGTGGGGGAGATGGGACAGAAAACTGACCTCAAATATCACTGAGGATGTAAGTTCATTTAAAGGTGTTCAGAAGGACGAAGTAATTATTTATCAATCCACATAATATGATTATTTATGTGTTTGTTTCTTGTTTTTAATAGCAGCAGATAAAAGCCAGGCATTGAGGACCTAGCAGAAAGTGTCATTTGTGAAGACTAAGAAAAATAAAAATAAGATAGAATTCAGCAAAGCTGATAGGAACTTCCAGTAAAGAGTAAGATGTATCCTAGATTCCAGTCCATTGATAACAGAGGTCAGTAAATTAATCCTACTTCTTTCCAAATGGTTGGGTCAAAAAAGGACTGTATTTGTGACATATGCCCCACAAACATGGTATCTTAGCCCTGATTATTTCATATGTTTGCTATTATTTTTCATCAATGATTAATGTCATATTTGATGAAATGTTGAAAAATTTTCAAATGCCATGGTGGTAGAAGGACAGACTACACAATCTAATATTTTGCTTTCTCTGTGTACTGGTAGTTCTGCATTCAAAGACTCCATGCTATCATAGGCTTTGAAATCCATGCTTTAAAGGCATGTGAAGAATGGCTTTATTCTGCTGCACCCTTGCTGCAAGGTACAGCCTAATGGCCATTCCTGAGTGCCAGTGGTCTTGGCTCCTATTCTTAACCCATGGAAAGACTAGCAAGGTCATAAACTCTTTGAACTTCTGTAAATCACTTCAACTTTTCTAGGCTTCAGTTACTCTACCACTTCTAGAAAAAATGAGGATAAGAATACAGAACTTTTTAGATCACTGTGAGACCTCTTGGAGTTTGAGCAGAGAAGGAAGGGAGCACATCCTGATGTGTCCTGGCCGCAGTTTAGCTTTTTTTTTTTTTTATTTTTAAACATAAGATGCCATAAGAAGACTTCATTTTTGTGGTCATAGATAAATGAAATAGACTAAACAGACGGATAGATGAAAGTTTGATTTATCCTGTAATAGAGTTTTGAGGTTTTTCAAATCTGTATACTGTTGTTAAGTTCTGACTCTTACTATCACAAGCTTAGAATTAGCTCTGTTTTGTTTAGGCAGGGATCAGGTGACCTCCAGGAAACCATTTAATCTCTCTTGATATGTCAACAGATCCCACATGATGACAGCAGCATTTAGACACTACATCACAGACAATAACTTTGTTCCAAACTAATATGGTTATCCTTGAATAAACATGTCACTATTTCAAGCAATGTTGAAGTAATTTGTGCTTCATTTTAACTGTCTGCTCATAGATATTAAACCATCCAGTACAACACCCTCCAAGCTGCCTTTACAAGTTCTGTAAGCTGGAAAAATATTCTCAATAAACCAACAAATTGTATAAATTTTGTCAAAAAGTGAGCATTCTAGGATGGCACATAGATCACTAAGGAGCATCAAGCTGAGATTTGTTCCCCAAGACCGAGGCATTGTTCCTAGCTTGTAAAGAAAGTGGCAATCCCTGGCTTAAATTAAACAAGAACTTTCACAATGTACTGGATGAACTTCTCTGACTCTGAGCTTCATGAGTCATAGTGACCCTGATCTTTCTAAGACATGTGAGTTACTCCAAAATCCACAGGAAAAAATCTGCTACAAATGCACAAGATTCAAGATTACCTGAGCTGAAAATTCAGCTGTCTATATGGCAGAGGTAAATATGTTAATATGATCACACCAAATATGCTTTGTAAGTAAAGCAGTTGCAGCCTAATTTTCTCTTGACCATACTGTACTGCTAATTCGGAGTTCAAAGTTACAATGAACAAATGAAACTAACAGGTCCAATTTAGGAGTTACTACACTCACAAATCATGTTTTCTTTTTCTCTCTCAGTTGTTTTTTGTAATAACATATTGATGCTTGAAAGAGAAGACAATGGAGAATCCATTTTCTCTTTGCAGCTTCCTTTTTATTTGTGAGGCTGAAGATGTAAACTTCTTATCAGCTTTTATCAGTGCATTAAAAAGAAGGGGGAAAAATCCAATCTTATATTCATCTGGCTTGATATTGATTCTGGGTTTTGGGTCTGATAGGAATTTCTTTCCAATAGAATGTTTGTATATGGGAAAAAGGGAGTTCACCACATCTAGGACTTTTCATGGTTTATGTAAGTTTTAGCTATGATCCATTTAATTATGATGTAATTTCTGGACCTACAGAGGCTACACCCTGAGAGGAAAAAATTCTTATTTGTAATATGATTGTGAATTAGGATTAGAATTAGAAATAGAATTAGAATTAGAATTGGCAGCTAGTTAAATTGAATTCAAGGATCTTCCAAACTCTGATCAGAATTCCCTGGCAAAATTTGTGCCCTAACACATAAATATAACCAATGTCTTTCTTCCTCAGGTGATAGTAGTTTCGTAGAATTTCTCTGCCAACAGTATCCAAAAAATAAGTTTGGGTCTCTAAAACCAACAAGTTTACATCTCTCTGAATCTTAGAAATAGGTGTTGATATAGGTATTAGAGAATGCACCACTCTATATAATATTTTATCCTTATCATCCTCAAAATGTGATTTATGGCTCTTATAACTGGTTATTAGCTGGATCTAACTGTCATAATTATATATTTCTCTAAATTATAGCAAAAAAAAGGTTTTATCCAGGCCATGAGTTGTCTTGGAATAGAAGCCAATCAGATGATATAGAGATCTGAATAAACTTAAAATAAGTGACATGGAATAAAAAGGATTTATAACTTCAAACATGAAACTAGATAATAGTATCTATAAACCTATAAATTTTAAAGCTCACAGACTAATTTAAAAGCATTTTGGTGATACTGCCAGATGAGAAGTGCATAAACAGAAGGTTCCTTTGATTATCAGGGTGCTTGCTTCTGAAAATTAGACCACAGTCATTTATCAGATGGTGTCTCAAGGCTATAATCAGTTAAATATATTCAAGAACTGAGGTAATTTAGCATGCTGAATGTCAATCAAAGCAAGGAAAAACATGAAGCAATGTGCTAATGCAAATGTGAAATATGCATATGCTAAGGTGGCACAATGGAGGAATAAGTGAGAGTCACGCTCCTGATGTGTTTCAGTACTTTGAATAGTCAGGAACGTGTGAATTCAGAGGATGTACCTGCAGGCTTTCAAAATGCAGCTCTATATGGACTGAATGGTAACTCAGAGACTGGTGTTCTGTGATGACAGAGATCAGATAACATTGCCCTATAGGCACAAGTTGAAAGGAGTCTGCAGAAGGAGGAGAACTTGACACTTCCACTGTGTATTTCTGAATTTCATATAAACATCAGGAGAGACCTTGATATGGGAACTCCGTTTCATGGCAAACTCATCTAAGAAAGTACTTAAAATACTTCAATGTACCTGAAAATAGGCAAGAGCCACAATAAAATAATTATGCTGGTATAGAGGCAAAACAAAAACAGCTGACTGCTTTGTTCTCCACAAGGACAGACTTTGCCAAAATCAATCATCTGTGTCCAAGAGCCCTGTTATTTCTCTCAAAGAAAAAGCCTTATCTCGTTGTGAGCTAAAAGTTTCTATTTCCCTGTAGATGATTTTCCAGATTGACTGATATTAATCCTGGGACTGCTGACTGATAATGGATTGTTCAATTCAGAGGTATTGAAAAATTAGTATTACTAAGTCATGTGTTATGCTTTGGGCTACAATTACAGGAACTGCCTTTTTGACTAGGCATGTAGAAAAGTGTATTTTTTGTTAAAAAAAACTTTTTTTTATACCAGTTAATAAACTTGAATCTTTTGGCTTGGTTTACTTGTATTTAGAGGGTGGTGTAGCTGCAAAAGGTTTTGATGGACACTGAACAAAACTGAACTGAGGACTACTAAATACTTGAAATCTCCTCAAGTATTTTTGAAGACAAAAATACTCAGAGATGAGTCAGAAAAATATTATTAGAAGGTATTATTAATATATAATAATATACCATTATATATCCTTATATATAGGAATATATACATATACATATCCCTTTTTTGTCATCGTATTGAGTATCTGACATTATTGGAACAGACCAACTGAACATTTACAGCCATTATTATATTCTTATCTGAATCATGACAGAAAAGACTGGAGATGCCTGCTACCCCTAATTTTTGTTATAATGAACCAAATTTAAGCAAGAATTTATTTATATGATGCATCTGTCATGTAATAAATTGATTACAGATTATGAAGAAACCAAAAAGCAAGGCAACCAGACTTTTCAATAACTATGCTTATGGCTAGTAATAATTTACTAGATGATCAGCTAGAAGCGCAGTCTATCTGTCCATTAATATCTGCAATCATGTTTAAATGGAAATAATCCATCAGAACTGTTACGAGATCTTTTGTGAGTAGCAGCTTTATCAGACTTCTGAGGAAGTACAATTAGGGAAGATGAGCTAAAGGTGAAACATCAACCTAACCAGTAGCATGGCTGTTTCAAAATGTATGTTGAAAAGCATAGTATAATTTTAATTTTTTATTTCCTATGTCTAAATCTTTCATTTTTGGAAGAATACATATTTATGATTTTCCATCAAATATTTCATTGACAAATATTTGTCAATGCTGTGCAAAACAAAATAGGACATAAAGGGACATAAATTCAAGGCATAAATTGATCACTAAGAGACAACAATGAGTGCTGCTGTCAGTATGTGGCAAGCAGAAGTGGCTAAGTAAGCTGTAAAATTGCTACTCTCCTTTGAATAAGTAAGAGTTGGTCAATAATGGAAATAAAGGCAATGTACCTGATAAACTAACAACAACCTCAAATCCTTATGCATAACTCTAACTAAACAATCTCTCAATTAAAAAGTACTTATTCATCCCTCAAGAACTTATCTAAATTAGACATTTTTACATAGGATTTCTATATATCCTTCCAGGCCTGGATTACAAAAAATTATAAATCATAATTTTTTGCTGAGTGAAAACCCAAAAGCAATTATATATATTGCATGGTTCTTTGTTTTTAACTCTCATCTTCTTCCTCTCCTTTTGTCCCAATAGATAACCATAGGGACAAAAGAACTACTGGAAAAAAACATCGATTATTTTTGTCTTTTTTTTTAACTACTGCAGCATATTTTAGACATTCTTAATCCACAATATATAGTATTTAAACTGAAATTATCTGAAACAGAACAGCTTTCAGTTAATAAAAATTAAAGAAAATCAACTACCCAGTGAAAATCTGAAAATGCACATTAATAGAGTAAAATGTGTACAATTTCTCTTCTATATTTAATAACAGGCATTAGGTTTATTACTGCCTACAAGTTTTTCCACCAAGACAAATACTGTATTGAGCTGGATATGCTTCACATACCACAGTGCCTTTCTCTCAGAGAACTTAGATTAGAAAGGCAAAGATTAGAAGAAAATATACATTATTGATTGTGGTAAGAATAAGATAAGGAAGATTGTTCACTAAATGGAATTAAGTTTCTAAACATACAAAATTTCTATAGCTGACACATGAACTGAAGGTAGAGTTCCTAATTTAGAACAGCTAATTGAACACAAACCCTATCAACCCCATACTGTAGCAACTGAAATTTAACATGTCATTTGGTTAATCTTTTCTCCTCAGTCACCAAAGTTGCTACTCACCTGTTACAGCTGTACTGTGCAAAAAGTCAGTATGGGAAATAGAGCAAATTTTTCTCAGTACTATTATTCTGATCACCTTTACTTGGCTACAATCAAGGGCATTTGTGCATGAATAAACAGCTTTAATTCCCTACAGTCATTGGCTATATTTTTATCAAACAATTCCATTTGTTTATGTCTAGAGCAGAAGCAGTAGCATGTAGCATCAGCGACCCAATTAATAACAGAAATAACACTCTTCATGACATGACTAATACACAAACTCTCATTTATTTATTTATATGATTACTAACTACAGCAAATAAAAATAGCAGTAGTAAGTTCTATTTATTGTTAGGTTCCAAAGAGGATAGAGGGCTATATCTTCCAAATTATTCACTGAAAATAGATCAACTTGTTGTATCATTAATTGATGTCTGTTGAGTAAATCCTACCTCACAGCAGGATGTTGTTTCAGTTCCAATACGTCGGCACCAAGTAAAACAGCTTTACTTCAGAATCTTCTCTGGTCTATCTGCAAGAGATTACATTGTTATGACGTATTATATAACATAAACATATGATATACACTTGTTTACAGTACGTAAAGGACATGGATTCATATTCCTCCACAAACTCTGATTTCACCTCAAGTGCACTTGGACAATGGCTGGCAAGCAGCAAAGACATGAATACAAATGATCCTCTGAAAGACTATTACCTGCAAAAGAAATATGGAGCCAGTTTTTAGATGATTTCACCACGAATATTGTTCTTATGCTTTCATGAGTAAACATAGAATCATCAAGCATAACTTTCAGCATTGTTTTGCACTTGCAAAGGCTAAAAAGTGTTTGGCCTGGGTGGTATCTGAATAGAAAATATCACAAGAACATGTAATTGCTCTTTGAGGTAGTAACAGTAATCCAGTAGTGTAGAAAAAAGTCTATATTCATCATGCATTTGTGAAACATAGGAAATTCACAGGAAAAATAGATTCAGAGACTAAATTTAAAGCCGTGCTCATTCAGAATCTACTGGAGTTATGTTTAAATGTTGTTGGAGTCCTGACTTCTACTTTTCAGGCAAAATGTAGTTTGAATGATAATGTTCAAGTTGCTGAACAAATTGCCACCAGAATTTTCTAAAATGATGGCAATATAAATGCCCTCCTAATGAGGTATTTTACCGACTTAGTGGCAGAAAAATTTTTAACCTACTTGTGATTTCTATGATGCAAGAAGTTACCCATCTGTGACAGCAGAACTTTGTTGCCTGTCTATTGAAATAGATGACTGCAGTATCAGGACAGTAGTTTGCAATACCTTTGGGTTAAAAGGTGTTCTCATAAATGGAAGTAATTATTATTTACCCATGGTGAGCTGAGGTTTATGACCAGAGTTGCAGGGAAGCCTCTGTATGTTTTACTTTTTCAAGATGTCTCAGTTGAAGTTCAGTAGGTTCAGGTACTTATCACGGAACCACAGATTAACAAAGGAGTTGGAACATATCTGAGAATGTCGTTAAACTTCAGTTGCAGGAAGTGTCTTGCAAAGTCTTTCTCAGAGATCAAAACAGGAAAAACACTTAGAAATACACAGTGTGAGCAAAGACTGATGGCCTCTAAGAAAGGAAAGGCAAGCTTCACCATCTGGTTAGGTTTCTTTGAAGACAAGACTACCACAGGAGACAAAAAATGGAATTCAATGGACATCACATGTTCGTATTTCCAGAAAGGATTCGACAAAAGTCCAGCTCATGTGTTGCTCTTTTTTGCTGCAAAGTGGCTCAAAAGCACATGGGCTAGCTGCCTGTTAGCGGTGTCTTACTGTTCAAAGCGCAGCGGAGAATGGAGGAGGAACGAGCTGAGCTCTGGGGGCATCTGGGCATACTAACTGCTGTGAAATGTCATGCATTGATGTTTTACAGAGTAACATCAATTGTATTTAACCCCATCTCTGCTGATTCCTAGTGCAATGGCCAAATTTCCTTCTGGAGCACTGATTTTCTTCTGAAACTCTCATTTTGATCTGCAGGGTTTTTTGTCCTACATGTCTTAAGCGTTGACAGCCATTACCTCTAAGATCTACTATAAAAGTTGGGTTTGCTGTTATGGAAAATATGTACAGAAGGTGCTGCTTCATGGCAATGTTTAGAAGTATGTGCATATCAGCAAAATAATCAGAATATGAAGCTACTATTGAACTGGGGACCCATCCAAAATACACTGAAGTCAATGGAAAGGATCTTAATGGATTTTACTAGCTCATGAGAGTGATGTGACCTTCAAGCCTCTATTGTGTTGTAGCAGGAATTGAGCTAAATGTAGCCAGTTTTACAGATTAAAGGCCCTATCTCTTCAAGGACATCACATCTTTGTGTATATTTGTTCAATTAACTCCCAGGTTCTGTGGGTAACAGTCCAGATGTATCAGTGACTTTCCCTGGGAAGCAATTCTTGCACCAATGCTTCAATTTGCTTCTCTTCCCCCATGGCTTCAAAGAGGAAGAATCAATACTCAATTGTCTCACAAAAAACAGTCCACACATGCTGCTCATCCAGAGCCTGGTCTATGGCTGCTGGTTGACTAAATATTAACTACTAGAGCAGGAATGCTGTCATCCATCATGGATTAAATAAAAGTGCTGCACTGTGTTGTGAGCATCCCTTTGTGGTATTTTTACAGTCCTGAATACAGGAGGCTGCTTATGCAAAAGGCTTTGGAGAAGGTGATCTTTGGAGATACTTTTCAAGACACCTTTTTTAGAAGCCATTAATAGATCTATGAACTTAATTCTTTTAGCTTATTTAGATTTTCTTCACACAAATTCTACCAAATGCATTCATTTAGTATGTGACAAATTGAACTTTTACTGACATCAATATATATATATAGCAGAGCTGTGTGGATTTGGGCCTTATTTCTGGACATAAAATTCTTTCTGATGAGGCAGTTCCTTATCTTCTGTGTATGTGCTACTTAACCACAGTCATTATTATGGGATAAACAAATTAATAACTTCATAAAACCTTTTGTAAAGGATAATAATAAAATCTTATTTAAAAACCAGAAAGAATTAAAATCTTTGTTCAGGGCTTAAAAGGTTTTTCAGAGCCTGGAAATCAATAATAATTTATATCAGTCAAATCATATCAGTCATATTTGACAGAGTAAAAAGCCCTACGAGCAATTTAGGTGAAATATGCTTTTTCTTCCTTTATATGCCCTCCTTTTCAGCACTCACAGTTATTTTATTGCATTATCCATTCTTATCTAGGTGGTCCCAAGAAATATTTGTCATCGTGAAAAATCTGTACATCTTTTAGAACTCATGTTCCAAGACACTGAAATAGTTCTAAGAGCTTTTGTGTTTTTTTCATTACTGTTTAAAAAAAAAAACCCAAACCATTATTTATGTGATTAAACAACGAATACAATCTATAGAATAAAATATGAAACATTTTTAAGGGTTCAGTACCTTCAGAGTTACCTCGTTATCTCCATTTTTGTCCACAACTGCAGATAGGGAAACACATCTTATTTCTAAGCATGAAACCAGTAGTTTTCTTAACATTATTGCTTATGTGAAGCAATAATTGAAGTTTACACCTAGGTGACCTGCTTGCTCTGTAACATCTATTCTTTTAATCATAGGTTGATGCAGTGGCCAATAAAGTGCAAGAAAGTCATGGCTGGGGCTACAAACACTGGAGACTAAACAAGATTTTTTTAATCTATTAACATACTTCTCATAATCTTACGAAAGTTTTGCATGGGAACAAAGGAGAGAAAAAAACCATCTTGATGCCTTTACACTTTGTAAGTGCTATGCCTTTGGGTCATTTTGAGCAACTTCTAACATATCCTGGCTCAGGGCACCAATCAGTGGAGCTAGTTTTACCATCTGATAGTTTGGATCTGAATTTTTTTAAATGATTCTTGAAATGAATGGTACTGGAAAACCTCTGTTAATTAAGTTTACTATTTTTCTAAGCTGGAGATAATATTTATTTCCAAGAATTATTACAGTAAAACATCCATGCTATCATGAACATTTTGTAATTAAAACGTATAGAACATGCAATGTACAATTGTGCAATTTGTCTCTGGAATTATGAACAAAATAAATTAACACTTAAAAAAACACAGTTCAACACCCATTTTTCAAAGACGTCTGGAAAAGCCAAACAAGTTCTAAAATGTGGTCACAAGTTGTGTCTTCACAATAGTCACTACTACAAAATCCACACAAGACAGTGGGACAATGTTTGAGTGGGTCACTGGTTCCTAGTTTCTTTTTAGCGCTGCTGAAATACTTTTAGTAGCCAGTGAGCTTAAGTGAAACTGTGTTGAGTCATAAGAAAATGTTTCCTTATGTATTTAAAGATCCTTTTTCAAAACTGGATTTAGATTTTAATCTTCTTAAATATTCACAAAAATGCAGTTCCTGAAATCTGGTACAGCATCATTAATTTTTTTTACATTAAAAAATAATTTAAAAAAGGAAAAACCTATTTAGTTTTAAAGATTTCCATAGAAAACTACATTGAAAGTTTACAGATTTGTTAAATTAATTACTATAGCAATCAGAAGTAATGCTAAATGGTGATTTATCTCACCAGAATTATTCTTAGTAACTTGACATCTGCCTTGATCACATACATGGTCTAGTCCTTTTGTTTAACTGCCTATTTTATGTTGTTTTTTTTTTTTTCAAAAGTTATATAAATGGGCATATGTAAGCTCATCAGATTTATCATATCTGAGCTAAATATAGATTAATGTAGTTTGTAACTGAACAAGATTTTGTAAAAACCTACATACTGAGGTAATTACCTTCCTCCTGATGACTTAAATGAATGTTTTTCCTTATGAATATACATATGCTATTATTGAGTCTATGAACAAAGCTATGGTTGGTCATATGAATACAGCTTTCCTCCTTCAGGCTCCAGAAGAACACACTATAAGAACACTCTTAAAGAAGGAAATTAAAACCCTGCCATACATGGTGGGTTTTTTTTTCATTTTCCATGACTGAAAATATTTCTAAGAAACTTCATCAAATGTTTGCTGAGATAATTTTACCTCAGAAATCAACGTAAACCCATAAGGTGACTGTGTATTGGAGACACAATTTTTGCAAATGTTGAAAAGAAAGAAGAAGAGATTCAATAGGTATTTTAAAGTTTCTTTGCTAAATCCAGATTTCTGGTTATTACAGAATTTACATTAAAAAGCTAGTACTTTCTAATCTAATTTTCTGCATATATTAAATCCTGCCAGCCACAAATATATTCTAGGTTTCAAATGTGTGAAATGTTCCAAAAAAGTCTGAGAACTAATAATATTGACAAGACAGGAAACATAGTAATTATTATTATGTAATTATTATGATCTCACACTTTTTTACCACTTCAGCTGTCATGATTCCAGCTTGAAACGCTCCGGAAATTCTGCTATCTGTAGTTGGATCTATTTTATCTAGTACACACGTTCTGTCTTTTACCAGTTACACAAAGATATGAAAACCAAGATCATGAATCTTCTCTGCTGATCACAATGGTACAACAACAAAGCCATACATGTAAGGAAGCAACCACTTTATAATGCATTACTGTGCTTTTCTTACTTGCCTTGATAGTACTTTTCACACTCGCCATTGCAAGATTTTCTCTTAGCAGCTTTTTCAGCAAGTCTCACACTGCTCTGCTCCTCATTTTGTATCAAGCTGTGCCATATTTGAAATGCATTGTATTATCTTAGGATGGCACTGTATTTTTCACTCTTATTCTAACTCCTATATTGTTACTGAGGGTAGAAGTGTTTCCATTTACGGCTTCAGAGCCCTCTGAGACTTGGAGAGGTTTGTTACCTGCTTTTAGAGGCTTCTAATCAGCAGACAATTATTAGTACATCACCCAAACAGACACACTTGAGAATCCAACAGCAATTACCCAAGTGGCAAAGTAGTCCTGGTGAACATCCAAGAACAGATTATGAGGGTGAGGTACCTCTTTGTTACTATTTAATGGGCAAATATTCAGGAGCATCATCAGTGAACAGCAATCAGGTAACATTAAACTAATGTTAGAGGAGAGAATTACAATTGATTAAATGGCAACGCCCACATCCTCAAAGATATTTAGATGAGTAATTGCCATTGAAATCTACCACAGGCTGATTTTTAAATTTTTAGCTCTGTTTATCCTCTCTGCTTATCAATTACCCAGCAGATAAATAAAGATACTAAATGAAATTTTTGTCAGTCACAGGAAGATAAGATATGAGATAAACATAAGACAGAGGAACCTCCCTTGTTTGCCTTAAAGACAGTGTACTGGCAAGGCACTTCCCTGAAGTCTGAAATGTTCCAACTAGATCATTTATGACCCCTTATATATTTCAACTTTTTGAACTGTATGAGTCACCAGACTTACTGTCTTGCATTTGATTGCAGCAAATGACGAATTTTTGCCTGTGTTATTTTGGCATACTGAGGGAAATCTTTAACCCAAGACAATGCCATTACCCTCTTCAGTGTTCACTCCAGGGACATGAATTGCCTTATTATCAGAAAACTCAGGTCTAAGGAAAACAATACACAAAGGAAATATCTGGAACTGAAGAACCTTTCTAACACAAGGTGATCTTTCCCCTTTTTTTTTTTTTTTAATTTTTGGGTGCTCCAAAGGTTTCTACTGCCAAAATCTAGTCATTACAGAAGCTACCTTTGAATCAGCAATACATCTCATTTGAAAGTAGATGCACGTTTGTTCAGAAGAGTGATTTCCTAAGTTATTGCAATTATGTTGTCTTGAATTCTGTTGAATGTATTTGGAACATACATAATTAAAACTCACAGTGAAAAACTTCTCACAGTTCTTAACTGGAGAAAGTTAATGGTAATTGAGATTAGTTTTACTCTAGAAATCAATTCCTTTAATCCGTTCTTTCAATTGTATTTTAAGGACTCTCCTGTAAAATGCCTGTTACCAAGTATCATTAAAAGCTAATGTAAATAATACTAATAATAAAAAAACTAAGGTGAATAAAAGATGGTCCTTTGAAAAAGAGCATCTGCAAATTACAATGAGGTTTTTGACCTTAATTTTCACACACTCCTTAAAAATTTTTTTTAAAAAAGAGGATAAATGTTCAAAGTTTAACTAATATAGCCAGCCTTTACTGAATAACAAATTAACGAGGTACATGTCATTAGATTTTTCTTAAAAGGAATTAAAACCAGCAAAGCAATTGATTCCTGAGAGAAGTAAAATGAAGGTGTTTTTTCTGACATCAGCTGACAGGCCTTCCTCAACACTTTACGATGGAAACAGGGAAGACCACACGGCACTATCCCCTACCCATCCCTAATTCTCAGGACTGAACCAGTGTAATTTTGACTAGAAAAGTGATTATGAATGAAAATTTATCTCAAAGCCTGGTATGAAACAATTCAAAACTATTCAATGTTGTTTGATTTCCCTGGATTAAGAATTAAAGAAACATTTATAACAAGCTCCATGCGTAGCCTCAGCTGCACTGTATTGCCAATCTCTCTTTGTGCAGCAAACTACCTGCAGTGAAGGGCATTTTCAATGCTCCAGTGGGGCTTTACACAAGGAAACCTCGAGGGCAATTCAAGCCAGCAGGCCAGTTAGCATTTTCTCTCTCAGAACATGTTTACTGCGATACTGGCTCTGCTGCTCAAGGCCAATGCCAGTGAACTGGTTTACTGACCACAGAGCTCTCCTGAACACTGAAGCTAGGCCCTCTTGCAGCTGCTTGCCAGTGCCACTTGTTTCTTCACTGCGTATTCCTGACTTCTGGTATTGGCCTCTCCTTCAGTGTCAGACCAACATTAGTAACCAATCAGTACTAGCTTAGGCAAAAGATTGTTTGGAAAATTAAAGAGACTTATCTGGGACATCCGCAAAAAAGTGGATGTCTAGAATGCTCCAGCTTTCACAATGTTGGTTACAATAACAGTATACTTGATGTATTTTTTAGTTCTGATGCCATTGTCACCTGTCACTTCCTTTATTTTTCTTTATTTCTTTTTCTTATTTAAAGTCTCTTTGAAATAATTGCATTTATAAATTCTATATGACACATGAAAAGAAGAAGGAGAGGGAATAGAGTTGACATACATCTTGCAGAAATCAAAATGAGATTTATTGCTTCAAATATTCAATATATTTCCTTAGGCTGTGTAATAAATGCACCTGCATTACCAGCTGCATGTCATCAGAGATCACGAGCAAACTGTTCTACAATAAAACTGGAAAAGTACAGTCACTGCTACATAACACCTGTGGAAATCAAGGTGACACTGGTAATTTTGGAGAAGGCCATTTTATTATCAGTGCCTATTAGGTAATGGAATGTAACTGGAAATACATGTATAAACAGCTTCCAAATCAGCCAAGGGTTTTTTGATATGATAAATGGAGAGCAGAACTTGTATAAGACAGAACTGTTCATGTGTTTCCTCATACGAAAAAACAGGAGAAGGAATAATTACTAAGAAATCTAGTAAATTGGACCAAGCATTCAAAAATTATTTAAAAGTAAAAGAATTAACCAAAATGTTGACAAAGAGTGTAAATCATGTTTTGTCTGCAACTAACAGAGCAGACAGCACTCTGAAATACATGGTATTCAAAGTTGACAGACTATTACACCAACTAATGAACTAGATTCTTCACATTCTTTTACATATAACTACAAATATATATATAACTTTTATTTCTATACATAAAAATGTTAAGCATGCATATGCCAAGCTAAATGAAGAAAAAATCATATTTTCTGGGGGGGAAAAAAAAAGAAAGTGTCTTAATTGCTCTATTTAAGCACCAACTGCTGATAAAGATCAGGTAGGCTAGAGATGACCACGTGACCTTGAAACAGACACCGTTTTCATTATGTGGAAATGCATCCACCTCTTTCTTAAAGAGTGTAAGTGGAGAGCAATAATATTCTGATTCCAGATCTTTTGATCCATGGAATGCGTTCAATGCACTTTTGAGATAAACCTTAAGGGCTTCAATAAATCAAATTCTTGAGGACAAGCCATAAAAAATCAAAGTGTGTGTGTGTGTCTGTGTGTGCATGTGTGTATCTGGGTGGCTGTGTCCTCTTCCTCTTGTACAAAAACCTGGAGGCATTTCTAAAACTTAAGAGTATTTTGAAGCAAGATGAAATGAAAAAACAAATGCAGTAGTTTCTATCTGTAGGGATTATGTTTGTAAAGTCCTATAGACTTATAATTCAAGGTTATAAACAATTTTTTAGAAATAGAAGGCACTGCTCTTACTAGAATGTACTTATTTATACCATACAGTACCTTAATGCACAGAGAATTGTATGCACATTAAGCTTGGAGAACATGTACATTTTTTGCAAACTGGTCTTCAGAGTATAGAAAGCATTTGTTTTATGAGGTAAACATTGCTAACTAAAACCATTTAAAGAAATGAATCCATAAAAGATTTTTAGTAAGAATGTAAAAAATGTCTAATTCCTTCCAAAGCAAGGGTGTGATTTGGGGCTGGAGAGAAGAACTTCTAAAACCATGCCTTAGTTCTCAATGAGACTTCTGTAAAAAAAACCTTTAATAATACATTTGTAAAACATTTATGAAGTAACAACATAAATCTTGAAACAGATTTATGAAGTGACAACATAAATCTTGAAACAGAGTTCCAGATATAACCTAAGATTCATTTTAAAAGACTATTCCACTCACTCTAATTTGCGTGTGGTCGTGTATTATGCACAATACCAACCCCTGTCAGATAAATCAGTGCCTCAGGTAGATGACAGCTATGTAAGCACATAGTAATGAGGGTCAGCATGTGTTGGACATCAGCAATTGCTTACTCTTCCCTATGGTTCCAGGGATAATGTTTTAATAGGATTAACAGTTATGAAGCATCTCCAAACACTTTGCACTAAAAGTCAGCTTGATTTCTTATCAGGAACTTACGGGTAGCTCATGGTTGAGGCATTCAGACATAGCTCTCCGTGCCTGTGCTTATAGCCCTGCCCAACTCAGCCATGGCTCAGGCTAGAGCATGCCATTATTTTTTTCTCCTGTCTTTTTGAAACTCATGGATGTTTGTTTTCATCTCCTTTATGCTACCTCAAATTTAACGGCTATGAAAAAGGCAGAATGGCCAGACGCTGTTTCAATAGCTCAGGCTTCTTAAGATACTTATGTGGCTAGAAGCACACATATTCACTGTTTTGTAAACTTCTCAGAGGACAAACACTCCTTTCTGGTGAGCTTCTTTATCTATTACTCTTTTAGGTTAGAAGTGCACTGTAAAACATCATCAGTATTTTTTCTAACCAAAAATAGCTGAAAACATGTAAAGATAAGCATAAGCTTTCAGATACTTATGATTTATTGCAACTACATTCACTTTTAATAGGTTTAATAATCAGTATTTAATGAAAAACATCCTAGAATTGGAGATTTTTTCCCAGAGCTGTGATATATTATTCATTCTATAGGATGGTTATCAGCATCCAAACCATGCCTCCACTCCCTCCTTTTATACATGATTTTTCGTTACTATTACACACCATTTCAGGACCTGAGTTTCAGCATCAAACATTTTTTGGTGGAACACATCCCAGAGAATATCATCTCCCTCCCTTCTCATCTCCTAAATATTCACTCTTTAGCTTCTGCTGCAAATTGATTTCTCTCATGCCTGTATGATCCATGGACCATGCCAAATTCTTCTGAGGCTTTAAAGTTGGATTTATGGGCATAGAATTAAAGTCAAGTGGAGGGTAAGAAAAATGAATATATAAATTGGAAATTTTAAATCCCTGATGAGCTAGTGTCAAATGCTTTTGTCTTCCCAAATATTTTTTTTACATAAAAATCTCTTATCAAACATAAACATGCTCTTACTTACCCTTTTTGTGACATGATCATTTATAAATAGAAGAGGTTACTAACAGAAAAACATCCAAGCATTCGTTTTCTCATAATCAATCTTGATCTCTACAAATCTCGGAAGAGATTCTTGCTTCTGGTCTTTTAAGAAAAAAAATTCTTTTTGACTTGAAAATCTTGGTATGGAAGCAGAAATGAGTTAATGAGAAATGTGAAATTATATACACTCAACCCATAAGCCATCTTGGATAAAAGACAGTGAGGTGTAACATGAAATAAAGCAGGAAAGAGCCCTCAAGGGACCCTCTCTTCCATTCAGCACACCAAACTCTTTATGAAATCAGTGAAGAATTCTGGCAAATATGTTATGATGTAGTAAGAGTCTTGTTCCTTTTGGCTTGTAAATCTGTTCAGTGGAAATAATGCAAAATTGTCACCACTAGGCTATTAATGGAGAAAAGTTGTGTCAAATGTCATAAGAAAATAAATGAGGGATTATTTGCCTTATAAAATTGGCATTTATGTACTGTTTTATCATGTACTTCTAATATCTGTTTACGGATTGTCATAGAAAAACAGAACAGAAGAATTTTGAAATGTTTTTTTTAATCATACATTGAAATATTATCTTGTGTTCAGTGCTTTGGGGGCTTTTTAAACACTTGTTCCTTCTTCCTTCATCAGAAGACCTTAAAATGCATTATTTCAAGTGAATGCAATATTCTGTACCTTCAGGAGTGCTCAACATTTATTCAGAATCAGGTTCAGTAAGTAAAGACAGTGAAATAAATTAAGACAATCCTGTGCCAGGTCTTCAGCTAATATGAATTTATACACCTCCAGAAAAGTCAGTGAACTTGGATTATCTTGTTTAAAATGTATGAAAAATATCTAATGTCATTTTTATAGTGTAATGATGTCAGAATTTAAAGATTGTTTTGACTTCCAGAGAAAAAGGTCAAAGAATGCAGCCTACTTTGGAACACAACATATAGGTCACCACAAATGTAATAGTGCATTTTTTGGAGCATCCTGTATTCCAAATCTACACTAATATATTACCCAAAAATATATTACAATTGTAAACACTGTAAAAGAAGAAATCTCTAGTAATTTGGAACAGGGAAATATCTGTTTCAGAGCAATTAAAGCACCTTGTAGTATCATCTGACCTATTTTCTATTTTCTGTATGATGCATTTTACTGCATTATGATTACAACCGGTGAAAAAAAAATCGGAGCAGTCTCAAGTGGCTGCGTTTGAAACTGAAGTCAAGAATGTAGATTAACACTGGAAATGTGTTCCTACTTTCATAATGTTTTTAACTAGAGCTTTCAATCAAAATGTTACAAAATTGTAGGGAATTTTAAGTACAATTATAAATTTCAAATGTGAAATGTCACCCTCTTTTTAAATGACAAGTTCCTAACCTATCTCATTCCCCTTCATACGCTTTTCACAACCTTTTTCACCTTCATGTTTACGTCTAATTAATACTGTCATCTTTCTACCACCTTCCACAAGATTCAGTCAATGTCAGCAACTAACCTTATGCTCTGTTGCTGCTTATAGATTAATTTACTGAGCCATCTGTCTGTTTTCTCTGCTCTAAGTATTTCCACATTGTGTGATATTTCAATAAGCGAAAGCAATTCAATGTAAAATATTATTTTAATCTATGAAAGATGCAATGATTTGTCTGGAAATTGTAGCTGGCCTTATGCAAACATCAACGGCATTATGATCTCTCACTCTAGATAGAAGAGATTAATCAGCTCTTTATTATTCTTATTTATACCTCTATTCTCATTTTCTTTACTTATTTTTTTTCAGTCATATCCTGTCTCCTTCTGCTTCCACATAGCCTGACATATTACAGGAGAATTCTATTTATATGATACTAAGGAATACCCAGGTTGTCCTATTAAAAACCAAAAACGCACAATGTAATTTAGGTATGGGCAGCTAGAAAAAGAACAAGTGTTGTCAGTCTCTGCTGGACAAGACTGTGCAGCACAGGCATTTAACAAAGCTCTGTCAGATGAAGTATGCAGCTACCTGACTTGAATGAGCCTGAATTCCAAACAGACACTCTGCAGAAGCTGACACTGGATATATGTAATATGTACCATGAATTGTAATAACCACTCCCAGAAAGGCACATATCTAGAGGAAAACCAAAAAAAAAAAACCAACCCAAACAAACCACCAGAAAAACTAAAAATTCATTACACAACTGGATCTGAGAGGCATATAGTTAATATGAAACTGCCTGTAAAACCAAAAATTTATTCTACATATTCTTATATTTTTCCATTGCAACTCAGTAGCTTTCCTGTTGTGCTGTACATTTTGTGAGACTAGCAAACTGTGTTGCAAATAAAGAAATAAAAAAATCTGGGCTGAAACGAAGTACTCAAAAGTAAGTCTGTCACTGTTCATATCCAAAAATGAATGCCTTTGAGACTTTTTCTAGATGGGCTTGGTAAATCTGAAAGTATATTTTAGAAATACAATATAAGAAAAAAAATGCCTACAATCGCATTAATTTCTGCTAAATGAGAAAAATCCAGACTGCACACAGGGTCAGATGCTACCATTCCTAACTTACTGTTAGATAATGCCTGTGTTGGATAATGAGAAAGGAAGCATTGAAGGGCAACACTAGAAGAGAGGAGCACATTATCAAGGAGGCAAGTGATACATCATTAACTCACTTGGAAAAGAGAGAAAAACTGTTTCTGATTTTCATTAACAGATGAACCAGAGAAAGAATTGTATTGGAATATAAAAACAGATGTTAATTCTGTGGAATTCAAGATTTCTACCTTGGAGAGGTATAAAACCTTCATTTCTCAGGTTAGTCTTTTGGAAATATATCATCAATATTCCCTTGGGAATCAGGACTGGAGAAGTCAGAGAAGGGAAGAGCTGTTCTACAGGAAATATGTCCCCTGTGGTTGTTGGACATTCCTGTCCTTTATTGACTGACTTCATGGTTCACTTTGGTGCACAGAATTATTTCACTTGTATCATTGGAAAGCAATTAAGCCTATGAAACCACTAATATTTTATAGGAAACACATTGTTTCTAGAAACATCTAGCTTAAACATCTTTCTTTTACCATCTTACGGTTGTACTTGAAGAGTAATAAAATTGTGGAGGAAAGCACTGATCTGTTAATATGTGATAAATAAAATACAAGCTATATATTTTAGAGGTATTTTTCTGCTATTTATTTAGAACTGAGCCATGAAATTATAAGTTTAAGGGAACATTTTCATAACACTACAGCATCTTTTCCCAGTGTCTACATTTCAAATACGAAATGTTACAAATTATGAAGACTACAGTAAAGATAAGATTGACTCTTCTGAAGTTCATCCATTCCCCAGCCTCACACCAAGTCAAGAATGCCCTCTCAGTAATTCCAGCTCATTAGCAGAATCCAGTCTTTCATTCAGCAAAACCTACTTAAGACAGCTCAATGGGTTTTCTTTATAAAATTTCAAATGGAGTATGACAGTGGGAGCATTAGAACTGAGGATGAGTTGAATTCTGAATCTATCTTTCCCTTTGTCTGTACTTTCTCCTTCCAACCTTTGTTGCAAATTCAATGGATGCAAATGAAATTCATCACCGTAGGAAAAAAAATAATGTATTTTTGCTGCAAGTCTTCTAAAAGTACTTAACGCTATGAATTTCATCCTTTTTTGTTCATTTCCAGGCAACTGTATATATTGTTAACATTTAAGATGTCCAGTCTGATCTCCCTTAAAAGAGTTTCAGCAGCAGAAATCTGCATTCTTCAAATAAAATGGCTTGACCCCCACATAAATACATTTCATCTTGGAAGTGTAATTATGGGAGAACAAAGCCTAAATTAATTGCATTTTTGTTATTCTTGGTGCCCTTTATCAGGGTCTTAGTTTGATTTTAATGACATTCAGTAGGTGATTCATTATCAAGGTTTTCTGTTTGCACTTACCTCCTTTTTTAAGTACTTCCTTCAGAACACTTTTCTTAAGGTTTACTTATCTCATCTTCCCAGCTTCTGTGTCTGGAACAAGTTACTCATCAGTTCTTTCCTGAGAACTTTGATGAGACAACATAGTAAAAGTTCATAAGAATTCATCCAGCTCATATCCTTTGTCTCAAATTTACACAAACAAGTGTGCCACTTTGTGATTCCAGAGAGAGTAATGGTAAGTGGCTTCCACAACCACACCAAATTCTCTTATGCATCAAGTTTTCTTTTAAAATATACTGAACAAAAACATATAATTAATTCAGTCTGAAAATCCAAATCCTTCTTGACTGTAATATTTCAGTGGTTTCAGTGGTTTTTGCTACACTTTTTCCTGCTTCAGAATCAAAAATATGTAAATATTTCCATACCCTAAGAATGATGCAATGAAACAAAAATAGCAAATCTAACTAGAGACGAAACTGCATAATAAAGCTGTTGAACGGGTTTACAGTATTGTAGACTATTACAGTTCTTTTGGTCATTTAAATGGAAAATTAATTGTGGTTAATTGAAAATCTTACAAATAGCTGAAGACACACTTGGATTTGTTTTCCATGGGAAAAAAATAGCCAATTATCAACTATGATGAAAAAATTGCTATCCATAAACATAAAACATCCTTAAAACATCACTCATAGCCATCTGGGTTTGTGCAGAATGCTAATAATTGGTCTTTCCTAGAAAAACACTTGGGCTGCCTAGATTTTATTAACCTCTTCACTTTAGGTCCTACTTGCATTTTTAGTTGTCATTTTAAGTAATGGGGGAAATTATTGAGGGGGTAGAAAACAACCTGTATTTTTTTGAGGACCTTCTGTGCTTAAACACTGAAGATACTTTGAAGCACCCACCTTTCCTACCATTTATGGTTTTTTTTCCAAACAAGCTTGTCTTATAATACAGTTAATAAACACAAGAGCATTGAACATAATGTGAATTCTCAGGCATGAGAACCTACATAGTTTTTCATATTTGTGACACACCTAAAAATTTAGCACTTGTCTAGGTGTTCTGCTAAAAGAATTCTATTCATAAATTTTCTTTGTTATGCTGTTACATTTACTCGGATTGAAGAACTTAGAACTGTGTGTGTGCTTTTATTCTAGGTTTCTCCTTAAAAAGATCTTCATTAAATTTCAGTAACTGGAAAAAGTCTATTATGAAAATAGAATTCTTTAGTATAGCCAGGGATTCTTTCATCAAGACTTATATTTAAGATATATATACCATAACAGTCCCAGAGGTCAAACATAGGTAAAGAAGAGTAAAAGAATAGAAATTTAAAATAGCAAAATGAAAGTCCTGAGAGGACTGCTGATCTTGGTGCAAAACTAACAAAAATCACATAAGAATAATATGTCAGGCAGGGACATTAGCCAAGACGAATCTCCCTCTAATTAGGAAATAATCTGTCTTAATTAGTCATCCTGCAAAACACTGATTGTGGACCCAGCTTTCAGGTTTTAGTATCACTGAATGATTGCCTTATTAATGCATAACTAGGTAATTTACTACATATTTGAGAAACTGTAATTGAAAACTGACAGCTTAGGTGTAATTAGTAATATTAAGAAAATACAATATGCATTCTGTATTTAGCATAAAATATACCTTTTGATGATTAAAGGTATTATGACCATCATGTACTTGATCATCAATTCTGTAACAAACATTGTTGAATTCTGATTTCATTTTCATCATATTAAAATTAGTAAGCTGTATTTTTTAAGTCATCAGTATTTGGATAAATGCCAAGCCAACAGGAAAAAGATCACATAAATAATGGCTATTTCTTTGTATGCAAATAATAAAATGGTCATCAGAAATTACTAGGTGAATACATTTTATAGATGAGAGAAAGTTCTTAGTGACTTCTGCTAAGAATAAACCTGTGCTCTGTGATTATTTCTTTCAAGGTTGCTCAACTTAGGAAGTTTGTTTAAAGCCTAAAAGTTATCCTTCTTATACATGGTTTGATACAGACTTTTTAATTTTTTTAATAGAAGAAGTGATTTTCTATTTTGTGATGGGGGCTGAATACGTAAGTGTTCATGATTTCCTATTTTTAAATAAACACTATAAATGAAAATACCTTCTGTTCTAACATTAAGAAAAAAAAATCCATACTTCGATTTTTCCTGTAACTGAATGTGTGTTAGCAGAAGTATAATCTCACCATTTGGTACCTCAGTTTACAGTGAATAGAAAAAGACAATGATTTCCTCAAATGGTTGTTTAGAGGCCTAATTAGGTGTTCTTTGTATCATTCTGAGATCCTCAGAGGAAAGCAATTAGAGTGTGCATATGAAAAATATTACTATCTAATTAATTCGTTATTGAAAAATGACATGATTATCTGACATATTCTGAATATAATTGCACCCATTACTATTTTTAAGGCTCCCTCTCAACTTGCATGGAATTTCACACCTGAGAAAGAAAAATGTTCTCCTAATTTAATCATCAGTTCTATGAATAATTCATCAGAATGACTTGGTGCACAATGCATTTTACTAGGCTTCATTTTCCCTGTGTGCTCTTTCGTCCGATAAAGGAACAGCCTTTTTCTCTGAACTGGAGAGACATGGATCTATCTGATGGGTGCACCACTTGGTGAACTAGGAATTGGCCGGATGGTCACACTCCAGGTTGGACTCAATGTCCAGGTGGAGATCAGTGATGAGGGGCATTCCTCATGGGTCAGTATTGGCACCATGCTATAATATTTCTGTTGGTGACACGAAACAGTGGGACTGAGTTCTGAGAGAATTGACGTCTCAGAGTCTTCTGCTACATCACAGAAACCTATTCCTTTCCTTCATGTAAATGACTTTCTACTTTCATTAGATTTTTTTTTTTTTTGTTCCCATTCAGAGGTTCTGCCAGTACTAGGAGATTGGGCAGATAATTTTTGTGATTAAAGAAATGGATTTTTTCTATGGAAAAACTATAATAACCTGCTACAGCTAAAGAGGTATTATCTGTGATCTACACATTACTACAAGACTTTTTATTTTACAAAGTTCTTATGAAAATAATGTAAGACTTGAAGAGCATTTTCCATGGCTGCATCTCAGTTGCAGCAAACATGTTCAGGCAATAGCTCATATGAGCTGCAAAGATAGTTTAGAAGTTCACTGCTCCTTACCAATCAATATTATGGGTACAGGTCAAAAAGTTATTCCCAAAATAAAGGAAAAAAGTGTGGTTTCCTTCCCCATCATTGGTCACTATATAAAGGAAGGCAATGTTGTAACTGTACAGATGCTTTGCCATTTCTGTCCCCTGATGGCACATAGGAAAATAACAGCACTGAAACATGCAGAAAGGCAGGTCTGTGAGTTAAATAACAGGAGCAAAATCTGGCGCCTGCATAACCTCTTTCAGTGCCTGTGAACTGTTATGAATATAGACTGGGGAGTTTTTCAAAAATATCAGTAAGTCTCACATCCTTATACAACGTGTGAGATTTAGTGAGGATATTTTATATGGTTGTAGTCTAAAGCACTGTTAGAGATGACAGCGGTACTAAGACGAAGCAGGGTGGGGTCAGGCAGAATCTTACCTTTGTCTTTTAAATAACAATGTAAAATGTCACATCTATTCTCTAACCACTTTCCTGTGTCATTTCAAAGTATGTGTACAGAAATATTGGAAAAATATAAAGTTGAAGACAAATTAAGAGGAGCAGATTGAGCAATTGCCTTCAGATATTAAGTACTTTTAGAAATATTCCTGTATTTTCTTATATAAATATCACCTATGGGAATAAAAAGGCAGGATGATCAGAAGAATTGGTGGGAACTTATGCGGTCTCCTTTCTACTAAATTTCTGGTAGTACTCCTAATTAGCACAACAGTTGATTAAGAGTAGGTCCTAGCTATAGCTCATCTTTGTACAAAGTTTGCATGTTCCTAAATATCATTGCTACTAAATGCCACAGAGAACTTATTTGGCTAACAAAACATTTTATCTGAGAGTTCACAGAAATCTTCTTGCTATAAAATACAGTAACAAAAATAACTGAATTGCATGTATCTATTCCCCCTGAGGAAATACTTTAATTTTGCTTAATTGTGTTAACACTATCCTTATCAAAATATAGACAAAATAAATTATATAAAACTGTGTATTCACATGAAGATTTTGTACTTCTATGAGAATATTCTTAATGAATAAGGTTAGGTCTCAAATGCCGACTTCTACAGATGTTTTATTAATTCCATTTTTATTTAAGGTCTGGAGCAAACCCTGACCAAACCTATATTCATTAATTTCAGGCAAGAATCAGATACAGTCTGAACAAGGCCAGCTTTTTAATTTTTTTACAGCAAATAAAAGATGAAGAAATTCAGGTTCATGGCTATAATTCTGGCTATTACTGAAACTTGAGTACCACTATTAACCGTTATATTAATTGTGGGAATTTTTTCAGGCTCACTGTAAAATTTATGAGGTACAAAATCTAAAATGAAAGCAAGTCTACTGGAAAAATGCTGACTAATTCAACACATTCTGATTTTTATCAAGTTACAGACTGGGTTAATGAGGATTTGCTACCCTTAAAGAACATGAAGAATGCTCTCCCTTTTCTAGTAAGACACATCACTTCTTTAATGTCTCAGGAAGTCACTCTGGCCTACAGATTTTCTTCATGTTCCCCAGATAGGATTATACACTGCTAATCTCCTGGTATAACAATGAAGACAAAAATGTTCTACTAGAGCAATCAAACAGGCATTAGTATGCTGTTAAGCAACTGTCTACCTATGTAATCAATTTATATTGTAGAAATATCTTTGAAGGCATATGCCTTAAAAGAACCTGTGAGAGGGCTAGATGGGATGAAAAAAGGAGTTGTACAACATCAGCTAAAGGTATATCACTGCTCTAAAGTATCCAAACACAAATATTTCAATGTAAATAAGAAATTAACTTCAGTGATTCACATATGTTTCATAACTTTTTAGCTCATTATATAATGTCAAACTGATCTACCGCCTCTGATATTATTTCAAGTTTTACTACTTCCTTTGCATTAAGGCTATAGCATTACTTCAAATTACTTTCCTAACCACATTTGGTATCTCATAAATTCAGAAGACAGTTAAAATAGAGAAGTTTTACAAAGCATAAACTCAAGTGTCTTCGGTAATAAAATTATTTCTTTCTAAGTTCTTGCTTATGCAGCAGTCTGAAAAAGTGTGGAAATTCTTTTTTTAAAAAAACTAAGCAGCAACACAGCAATCCTACCAGCTCCAGAAATACTTCACTGAATCATATCTTTCTATGTGATATGGGCTACTTTAATATGTGATGCTGTTGTTTTGCCTTTTTTTTTCTTTGTAAAAGTTTCTACTAGAAAATTTAAATTGATCCAACCATATGTATAAGGAAAGTGATCAATTAAGCTGTGGAAATCTGAGTATGAGGAATGAAGTTTTGGGGGTATGTCCTGCTTTCTCCCATGTTAATCAATGACCACCTGAGCTGCACTTAGGCCATGGGCTATGAGCTGGCTTTACCTCCTGTGACCTCTCAGCCACCTTCACCATCCTGGTTCTTCAGAGAATGTGCCTAAAAGGAATTCTGTTCTGTTAATGTTCACTACTTTGAAATATAGTTTGCCACACACACCATTTTTAAAGCACTGAAGCACACTCTACTAATAGTACTTGAAAATTTGCATAAAATAATCCCCTAACATAAATTAAGAACTGATATATTTGCTTTGGTGTGCAATAGTTTGATTCTGTCATAAATTTTTAACCTGCATAAGTTCAATATAATTTCCTAAGGAGAATTTTTATAGTAAATATCAAAAATATAATATGAAAAGCAGGTCACAAAAGTTCAAAATTTTTCTGCAATGTTTAAAACATCTCTTCACAAATGCATGGAATGCAAAAGAATAGGTTTTGTTTCTGATTGGCATATGCAATGTGAATATATGAAGGTTCATTAGTTTGCAATCTGAATTTTGTTACTACTTTCAACTCAATTAATTTGTCTTAGCTAGAGAATTGACAGCATTTTGATAAAATAGAATTAATATAAAAATAGCAAAATATAGCAAGCAAACTGACTTATATTTGGAATAAAATAAAGAAAGCAAAGCTGTTAATTACAATCTGACTGACAGATATTTCATACTTCAACAGTGAGCATTATCTTAATTTCAATTAATAATGCTATGTTGCTGAACTCAGCAGTACAAAATTACTAAATTAAAATGATTCGGTTTAAAATTGTAATAATTATAGTTTCACAAAATAATGTTACTGGAAGTTTCATTTCAGCAGATCCCCAAAAACCCCACTAGAATAACAAAAATAATATTCAAATATCTGCATTTCAGGCAAGAGTTAATCTCTGCTGTGAGGCATCTACAATGTAAAACATGACAGAACAGACTAATTTATTTTTTTTATTTAAAAGCAATAAATTAATCATGAGAATATCAGATCTTACATAACTATGGAATAGATATTTACTTTGGATTGTATACTGTAAACCCATGGAAGTACACCCTCTTAATTAGGACTGGATCTGGTCCATGGAGCAAGCAGAGTTTGAACCTGAGTTGTAAGCAAATTTCAGTGTTGCAGTAAATATTTTTGAGAGTAAAACTCATCATGCTTCCTGTAAAACTACCTGGGACAAAATAACTTCTAACTATTTGTCAAAATATCTACAGCTATGAACAATTAACTGAACAGAGGAGCAGGTACTAATCTTCTACCCTTCTTTTCAGTGAAGGGTAGAAATTGAACCTGCAGTGGGGGTTATTCAGCTCTGAAACCCTATCAAATGATAATACTTGATTTGAACTCTAAAAATAACACTCAAAGACTAATTTGTTTAAAACTTGGGCTGATGTACAGGTATAGAAAATGAATATGGAACTATTAATTTTAAAGATATAGGTGAATGTCTCTGAATTTGATTAGCTTTGATCATAAAGGTAATTAAATCTGAACTGGTGGCACATGGATCTGCAAGAGGGGAATTTAACTTCTGCAAGACTGTTCTTGTTCAGGACAATTCAAAATTAGGAATTTCAATTATATGAGTAGCAAACAATGATCAGTATCAAAGGACTTAACACATCCTGATAGAAACTTACATTATTACATTGTAAACAAGAACTCACAATATGTGAAATTATAAGGTAAAATGTGAAATTAATGGACAAACATGAAATTAATGGACAAACACAGAAAGGGAATACTGGAGAGCAACCTGTTATCTCAAGCTATGCCATTTCCATTCAGAGCTGATGAAACTGGCACAGACCCAAGCCACATGGATGATCCTGCAGACAGCAAGACTTGCAAATCCAAGGTTAAAGGAAATAAATTGAAATGCTATAGCTGAATATGCTCTGTTGGATACCTATGTGAATTAATCTCTTTCAGATAAAGATGATGGGAAACTTACTACTTTTGATTAAGCTGTAGTTAACACAGTATAAAACAATACCACAGTGTTCAAATGAATGAAATAGATATGCAAAACTTTTAAAGTGAGATACACAGTAAAATGTAGAGAAACTTTGGAGGACACATGGAAGAAGTTTTAGTAGCCACCTCAAGAATGCTACTAATATTACATACGTTTCACTGATCATATTGCCAGGAGAATTAAAACAGAAGAATCAACTAATATTTCTGAAATAAATTAAATGCTTGGTTTATAGTCAGAGAAAAGCAAATTAATAAATCATAGCCTGGAGTAGCAGTTAGCAATTTTCTTACTGAAAACAGTGGTTACCTGGTGCTCCCAAAACTCCAATTCCACATAAAATTTGAAGGCAAACTAGACTTTATTAAAGACAGAACGCAAGAATACCCTGATTTTACAACTGCTCAACCCCAAATATGTTGAATCTCAATTGCATTCTTCCAAATTCATAGAAGAAATTCCTCAGCTGGAAAGTTTAGACAAAAACTGGAATTTCTTCAACTCTTATAGTTTATGTCTTGGCAGCTGTCTTGGGGGCTAACTAGTGCTTATTGATATCTTATTGATATCATGCACATGCTATCATGGCATCATTTCCGAATGTACTCCACAATGCACAGGTTTAAAGGAGTTATGAATGTTAGAAGAGCTTTTACATTGACTGGTTAGCAATACTTCTTACAAGAGTACCAGAAGACCAATAGGTGCAACCAAAGAACCAGTGACAGTATTCTTTTGAAGAGTGGGTTAATATAAGAAAATTCTAAGATTTGAAAGCTGAGCATTTCACATGAAATATCATCTCCATTAAAATCAGTGGAGAAAGTTTGCAATAGCTTCAGTGGGACTAGGAAATCTGTTGCTTAATCATTTCTTACTTTATTGTTATTGACCGATAAACAGCAGAGGTACCTGTTTTCATGTTTCCGTACTTAAACCATAAAACCACTTAAACCATGCCAAAACCACACAGCTTTGCCCTTTCAACACTCCCCACTCCCTGAAAGCCTTATGTCATAAACAGCAGCTTGCTTTCCAGAAGAATGTGACTAAAGATGAAATAAATAATCCAAAGATGTTTTTATGATTCACCTATCAGCTGTTTGAAAGCATAAGATATTTTTTGCTACATATTGCAAAATTGCTCAACACTCTGTGTACGCTTACACATGAAGAGCTGTATTGGTCAGTAGTGGATAACAAGCAATGCTATACACCAATCACAACAGTGTGCCTGGATGTGTGTTTCATGGATTAGCCGTTTCAGGTTTTATCTGGAGTATATTCGCCAATATTTTTCTTAAGAAACAGGACAAAATTTCCTGTGTGGCTAAGGCTGCTACTATTTCCTCAGTAATATCAGCAGTGAAGATGTTGGCTGTCACTTTGAGACAGAAGTTAGGTTTCCATCACTTTGCGAGATCTGGTTCTTATTTCTTGCTTTGACGTTTTAGAATTAAGTCCTTCAATAAAACAAATTTTCTGTGTTGCAGTACCAGTAGATTTTACCTGTTTACTGTTAGAGGAGTTTTTAAAACAGAACAGAGTGAAAGCCCTCTTCAATTTGTAGAGATGATACCTACCACAAAACTGGATAAAACAGTGAAAAGGGTAAGCAAAGGGGAGCAAGAAAACTTTTTTGAAAAGTTTTTATTATCTATATCCCACAAAACCTTACACAGTGCTATAAGCTAGGACTCATGGGAATTCAGATATATCAATAAAATGCATTAATACATCACCTCTTGTGATCTCCCAGGAACACACTTGTCATTTATTAAAAATTATTTCATTAGAAGAATGAGACAGTTGTTTTCCTGTGTCCAGGAGTCAGTAACAAACTAATAAACAAACAAACAAAAACCCCAAAGCCCCAGTTAATACAAAATCTGCTCCAGAAATCTTTTGTGACAGCTCAAATCATAGAATGGCTTGGCCTGGAAGGGATCTTAAATGACCATCAAGTTACAGTTTACAACATGGTTGTAAAAGTTTAGAAAAGTTGCATCTAGTTTCAGCAAAATTTAGTCAAGCCAGCTATAGTCACTTCTGAAAATGTCAGAAAACCTTTACTAACATTCTGTCTTTGGAAACTGATTATCATGAAGATTTTTTAAAAATGCAGGATATTCAGTTTCAAATAAAATGCAGTTAGTTAGCAATGGCACGCTTTCCATGGTTTGAAGTTTGAGACATTATACTGATATCTCTATCCATATGTAAGCTTCTGCTAAATAGAATTTATTTTCACAGAGAAAAGCAATTCTCAACCACTTCAGCCAGATGCACTTAAACTCAAAAGATCAAGAAATTAAATTATTTTTCTTTTCATTTAAATGACTGACTTTAAATAAATTATGATTTGAGCCACAGAATGTAAATTAATTTATTTTTCCAGGGTCACAGGGCAAATTCGTGTGAGAATTTAAAACAGTTGTCAAGCCTTCCTGTTTTTAGCCCTCTGGTCTTAAACACAATCAATACTAAACTGCTTCCCAGGAATCCTAAAGTTTAATGAACTTTCCCATACATGGGATATAAAATAAATTAGGTTTTTCCTTTTGGATTCCCATATCAGCCAAAGAACTGCATTTTTTAGCATAACTCAAAGAGGTTTTTAAGTCACCGTACTATCTTTTTTCTTTTTAGTTATTTTAAGAATTTAAGTTTCTCTCTTACTGAAGAACATAGACAAATTAAATTTACGTATGTCTCAAAGAAAGAACTCAAGAGAAATAGGAAATAGTCTCTTAATTTAATGAGCAATCATTATATTTATTACATATACTTGAATTCTCATCTATTATTCCAATATGCCTGACAGAAGAAGGGCCATAAGGATGGTGAAGGGCCTGGAGAGGAAGACACATGAGGAGAGGTAGTGGTCACTTGGTCTGCTCAGCCTAGAGGAGACTGAGAGGAGACTCCACTGCAGTCTGCAATTTCCTCCTGAGGGGAAGAGGAGGGACAGGCACTGATCTCTGTATTGTCCAGTCACTCTGTGGTAACCAGTGATGGGACCTGAGGGAACAGCCATGAAGTTTACTCAAGGGGAGGTTTAGGTTGGGTATTAGAAAAAGATTCTTCACTCAGAGGGTGTTTGGGCACTGTAACAGCTCCCCAGGGAAGTGATCACAGCATCAGCCTGACAGAGTTCAAGAAGTGTTTGAATAATGCTCTCAGACACATGGTGGGATTACTGGGGTATCCTGTGCATGTCCAGCAGTTGGACTTGATGATACTCATGGGTCCCTTCCAGCTCAGAATACTCTATGATGATACAGCCATATTAGGTGACTAACCCTATCCCCCCATACTATATATTTTATTAGTATAGCCAAGTCCTATACTTTTTGATCTTTCTGGTTGCAAAGTTAGAAGATGGTCATGAATACAAGCCCAAGAATAAAACCAAAGTAGGTAAAAAGAAAATACCTGTTATTACCTTCTACCACAACTTCCGTTTGCTTTACCATAAATTAGAAATTATAGATGGGAGCCAATACTGTTCAGTGGAGAAGTTGAGAACTGTTTAACTAAAAACATCTTCTGTTTCTCTATTTTTTATGCTTCAGCCAAGAGCTGAAATAAATCTAGGTTTCAGATCTAAGCAAAGAAAAACAATAAGCCAAATTTGTATTTCTCTCTCTTCCCTTTGTCTTTCTTTTTATTTCATGCTTCATCTACTAGTAAGCAAAGGGTAAGGAAAAAAATGTCACAAATTCAACTAATTATTGGAAACACCAAGATGTCAGCAAGAGAGGCTAAGAGGAAAAACTTCTTTTATTGTTTCTTAGGCTTTAGATTGAAGGAAAAGATGCATTTGTCAGGTATCTTGGCTTGCAATAATTTACCAAGTTTCACAGAGCTATTCCTCTACATACTACTTTTCTCACTTTCTTTAAATATAGTAACACTAAGGAATTTTCACTTATTGTTTATTTTGCACTGTCTGTAAAGTTTATTCAGAGCTGTGATTGTGCAAAGCTGTCCTCAGGCTATATCAAATGTCTTTGCATGAGCTGGGCAAGCATATATCCCAAACTATCCTATTTGTTAGGACCAGAGCCTAAATTCCCTTCACAATTGTAGTACTTTTCATGTGTACTTCAGATGCTATCAACCAACATAATCACAATGAGGAATCATCTGAAATTTAAGTGACCTGAAAATGATGCCTTCAAAGCACACTCAAGCAACATTAGCTCAGAGGAGGTGTTCCACGCATGAGGTGTTAAGTACATAGTGCTAATTTTGAAAATGCATGTTTGACAGTTGCCAGTATAAAAAGTTGCAACACAGCCTGCAGGTTTCATAGCTCTCATTTTGGTATCAATCACAGCAATAAGAGAGAGGGGGTAGACACATGACTGAGAGTCATTCAGTCATGCTCTGTGATTAGTAGACTGAAATGTATCTGACTTGTCTCTCTCCTACCATATAATGAATATAACTAAAAGGGATTTTTCTGATTAAAGTGAGCTTTTGTCACAAAACGTTCATTTGCCAAACAGAAGCATTTTGCAAAAACAGATTGGTTTTGATGAATTACTGAGTAAATGCAGAAAGGCTGCAAACAACAAATTGCCTGATTTTCTGTCTGCTCACCTTTGGGGTTGCCAGAATCCAAGGACATTCTGGAAAAGTAAACACTTCAGGCATATGTCTTTGAAAACAAACATGGTTTTGCTACTTGTAAAGACATGGATTAAGAAAAACCAAAATCCAAAATAATCTTCCTAAACATAAACAGTAATTGAAACATAAGACAAACCAGCTATATCACATAGGATGATTATCAGAGTTTTGTATGCAATTAGACTTAATTCCACTGAATTTAGACCAGTCAGGAATGTGCTAGAAGTACCAAATCTGTACTTTGTGATGAGTCCTCTGAGACCTCTCTGGTGGTTAACCAAGTTTCCTTTTATGTGACCAGACAGTGTCAAGTTTGCATGCAGCACTCATTTAAGTAATTTGCCCATATAAAATATTCCAGCTCCTCTTACAAGTGCCATTGCTCCAAAGAGCCCTGCAGGGTTCTAGGTACATAGACTTATATGTATCCAGGACCTGAATGTTTCATCCAAAGAACATCCATTCCAGCACAAGCCAAGACACAACTGTCATAATGTAAAAATGTTCATTCTGCATTGATACTGTTTGTCATAGGAAACTTTGAGGAAAAAGCTTGATACAAATTAATTATTTATTTTGACTTTGCTTAGTGTGGGAGAGCTGTCAAGACTGTAGCAAATAGTGACAGCAGATAATTGCTACACAGATATTTGTGTCTAGTAAAATACGTGTCTCTAGGAAGTGCTCAGAATACAATAATCTTCCAATCCATCTTATATTTGCCAAGAAATACACTTTAAATTTTTCACGCCTCCTGACCATAAGTAGAAAGTTGCTTGCTGAGAAGACACCATGGTTTGCATATAAGTAGTGACAGATGAGTGCCCCAGCAATCAGACAGAGGCTTGCCTTGCATGGCTAATCCACATACTCACACCTTGCACTATCTTCTATCCACAGTGAGCCCTCTAAAAGGCAACACAGAAGCAGGCCTAACTGCTATATCAAAAAAAGCTGTAGAAAAGCTCAGCTTTAATTTGGTCTCTCACAATCTAAAATGACAACTCCAAGGTTGGAGTATTTCTTTGACACTGTTGTTTCTGCTGACACGGCTCAGAGATGGTCAAAGTTAAAACCAGATGAGCAAAAATAGAAACAATCACAGTCTGTCCAAACTAGCCAATTCAAGTGAGAAATAGAGCTAAATACTCAAAAGATGAGAAAGGCAATTTGCTTATGCAAAGCACTTCCTTGTCAGTGCCAGATGTGCTATTATTCTATATTTTTTATTTACCAAATTATCTAAAATGTACCAAATGCTAGATTCACCATTTCCCAAAACATATCATATAAACCAATATCCTCGTTAACAGAACATTTCCTTTTTATTTTAATTTTTCTTTCCCTACCTAGTACTCCTTTTGCTGCATTTAAAATATCCTTATTCAAGTATGCATCCTAAAATGTGGTGCATGTATCAACTTAGCATCCTCTACTGCTCACCTGTTTACAATTTCATCTTCAATTACATTTCTTCATACCTCTTACCACTTTTAAAGCTTACTTATGAAATAGCTTGACTTTGCCATAGCAATTCTGAATTTGTATTAATAAAGACATTTCAGAGAGAAACTTGCAACTATTTTTTTTCACAGTATTCAAGAGAACTATCATCTTCTATGTATAATTCACATAAAGGTTTAATGCTAGTTTACCCTGCTTCTGATTATTTTTCACAGAATCTTTCCCTCTGAGTGAATATTGATATTATCTCCCCAAGATTTTTTTTAGCCTTTATTCTGACAGATAGTAGGGAAAAGTAGAAGGGCAAAGCACATTCTCTTAGATGTAGCGAATCTACATAATGGTTGCAAAGCTCACACATTGTGCTGCTGTGCTGAGTTTGGCCAGAATTAACCCAGGAGACAGAAAGACTGCTATCTGTGCCAGAATCCTGTGGGAAAGTCATTGGCACATAGTCACTTTGTAGAGAAACTCTTTGTGTTGTTGTGCCAGGCACTTCATATTTAGCTTTAATGCTCTATTTCTGAAGCACAAAATGTGATTTCACTTAGCAGGAACAGTTCTATATCACGTTAATTATTTTAGTGTTATCCACCCTAAGTAGTCCAAGGAATTCCTAAACACATGTGATAGAAAGTCAGATTAAATATGATTAAAAGAGATGTGTTATGTACTTGTGATTAAATGTGTTATAGTTTACTTAACAGTTTCAAAATGTCACACAATCGCCAGCTACTACAGGAACTCAGTGAGTGATTTTCACAAATCATTGGTGGAATTTCGTTGCATCTTAATGCTAACTGACTTTGTCATACCCTAAGGCCATTCACTGAGCAGGGTAGATGAAAAACGATCTAAAATCCTGGTAAGTAACGTGAGTATTCAGAAAGAACCAATTTTAATTCTTTCAAAGCCCTGAGGCACTTAGGAGTCCGTACTACAGGTAGACATTTAATATTTAGCAATCAATTTAACCATTCCTCTAAAAGGATTTTCTTTATGGGTCTCAGGAGCTACCTGCATAAGGGCTACCAGACCTTTAGGTGAAGTGTTTGTAGACTTGGAAATGGGACAGATACAGGTATGATTCTTGTGACTGAGCTATCCACAGAGCCTATTCTGAGATGCACTTTTATGGATGATATTAGATAGATTAGATAGACTGAGTACTAGGGAAAATTTCCTCACTGGCAGGGTGGTCAAAACATTGGAACAGGTTCCCCAGGGAAGTGGTTTACCATCCCTGGAGGTGCTTAAAAGCTGTGTATCTTTGGTATCTAGGGACATGGTTTAGTGGAGAAGTTGGTAGTGTTATTAGGCGAATGATTGCACTCAATGATTTTAAGGTCTTTTTCAACCTCAGTGATTCTAAGATATTATGACCAATTTTTAATATCACTAAAATTTGTGTAACATACTGACAAGAAAGCATATCTGATGCAAAGTTTTTCTGAAACTTTCCAGATGCGGTTATTCAAGTCTGCAAGAACATAAAAGTAGTCTAGAAGGCAAAATATTCATATATTTATAACTGTTTTAGTCCAAAACACATATGCACTGCAGGTCAAATCCTTGAAACAGAGGTATGTTTTAAATAAAGTAAGTTTCTGGTTATACCCACATTTATGTTAAGATTTTCCATTAAAACCCCAACTGAGGGGATATCATTCTGGGCTGGGAAAAATAACTGCAACTATAATATTTTCTTATTATGGCTACTGTGCCAGTCAGCTGAGACTTGGCAGTTACACTAAAATGATATTCAGCATTTGCTTCTTGCCCAAAGTGCTTATTACACTGTATTCAACAACCTGCTCTAACTGCCTCTGCAAAGTGGAAGAACATAGAGGCCTCTAAATTTGGGCTTTTTTAGTTGCAGCTTTTTTTTTTCACTTGGTTTTGTAAAAAACGTAGTAAAACTTTAAAGAATTGCAAATTCCCCTCTACCAACAAATAAGTAATACTAAAAAACTTCTTAGGTGTGAACTTTTCTTGAGCTTTGTGCTCTTGAAATTCAGACTCATATGAAAGGGCAAGACACTGGCAGATGATAACATTACTGTTTGCCTTTCTTAACAAAATTTGACAATGATGAAGCAGTTGTGAATCCTCTCATTATTTCGCTTTTCTGCTTTTTAGATTTGTCACCCATTATTTTGCAAATATCCAGTCCCTCACATCAGGTTCTGTCATGGTAAATATTCCATTTCAGTCTCCTACTAAGTGGAATTGCTGTGGCTGACAATGTTTCACTAGTGAAATGCACTAATTAAGTAAGTTTCCTTGTGAATTGTTGTCCTCTTCTATAACTTCTTTCAGACACTGATTTTCATTTTATTTCAGTCCATTGGTCTGCAAATAATAGGAGCTACTGCTTATATCCAACTTATTTTACTTCATAATAGCCAAATACTTGCTGGTAATTCTTAGAAGGTCAGGTATGCAATATCAGCCAGAGAAACTGATGTGTCATACAAGGGGCACCTCATTAGGGTAGCAAATGTCCTCATAAACATAGAAAAAAATAATTACTGTGTTTTGGTAAGATTGTTTCAGAAAATCACAATATTAGGCTAAAGTTGTAGATTTGTTTCAATCAACTGTGATGCAAGAGGAAATTTTGTGAGCATTTTGTGTACACTGATAAAAAAGAAGCTTTTTTAAGTATAAGGAATCCATAGCTGATGCTATACTGGATTAACTCTTTTCTTAATGTACCAGCTTCTATTCCAGCCTATATTTGAATATGAAACATCCAGAGTTAAAGCTAGAAACCTGGTGCTGTAGATAAAATTTATAATGAAATCCTAGCCTTGTGTATTAAGCAAATGAGGGAAAGTGTGATGAATTCTCAACACAGGATACATACACATGGAGGTTCTCTAAATATGAGGCACACTAATGTGATTTCCCAGCCCACTGAAATGGAATATTACACTTCATATCTGCATGAAGCAGCACATGTAATAATGATATTACACACTGTTGAGATCACAGTTAACAATTGTAAAAAGAGTCCTATTTTATATTGAAGTTTATATTGGGTAGTGACAGCAACATACCTTCAGGTTCCACCATGTCAATAATCAAATGGCAAATGGTCAGGGAAACAAAAATCACTGATTTACTTAGTGTAACTGCTATTATTTATTTTATGTACAGGGTTCCAAATAATAGTTTAGAGGATTTCTGGAGGGATGGGGGAGTGTCCTTAAATATTACAATATATACAGTTCTTTGGGTGGAGAACTGAAGCATAAGTGCCAAATTCATGGAGCTAAAAAGTGATAAAAAAGGTCAAATGGCAATCTACAAAAAAATCATTGAAGGGAATAACTTAGAAAAGTAAGTTTCCTTATTCCTTCTTATTTCTAACTTGACTGGGTATGAAATATTCGTGGTTTAGAAACGATTGAGAATGCTTATTACGAAAAACAACAAAACATTTGAATTGTCTTGTGCCAAGAAACAGCATTGCTCAGAGAGACTCCAAGTAAATAAAACACACATAAGAAGATTGTGTTTCCAACGGCCGCCACAATTATGTGTCTTTGAAAAGAGCCTGCATTATCTCACATACACTTCATGACCCACAAAATAAGCAATAGTACTTCTAATCTTTCTGAATGGAAGGTTGACCTTGAAATAGGACTTGAAATCAGCAATACTTTTTCTGGCAAGTATAAAAGACAGTGGGAAGTCATCTTCAGAGAAATTGGAATGCATAAAAAAAAAAATAAGGCTTCTGCAAGAAGCTGTCACAGAGCTACTGTTTTTACAAAGGAAAGCTGGAAATTTTTAGATTTATACAAAATAATGTGGTTGTCACAGACTGTTGCAAAGTTAAATTTGTCAGGAATTGGAAGAGTATGTAAGGACAGCTAAGTGTCCCCAAAAACTTAAAAGTAGGTTTCAAAGAATTCATTATAAATACTAAAAGAAAGGCTGAAAATGACACCTGCTGTTTTCTTCGAGACAAAGACTATTTATTATAACACAGTCTATATGCAGTTTTTCAGGAAAGCATATGGATATGATGCCAACAATGCATCCACTGCACTTGATCTAAGTTGATAGATAGATATTGCCAAAGAGAATTTGGACGCACTGTGCATCATTCATGAGTAGCAGGATTTTTGTATATTTTAAGTTAATGTTATTTTACAGGAGATAAAAAATAGGACACTTAATCTGAATTTTTTAATATTTTAACTTGCTGTATATTTCAGAGAAATCTATTTCACACAGAATTAAAACCAAAGAACTTTTGCTTGCAGAATTGTAAATAAATTGAAAAGCTATTCATAGTATTCTTGTGCACTATTATGACAGAAAGAAGACTTCCTATAATTTAAAATAAATGGAGACAGATCATTAAGATCCCTCTTAAAATTTTAATACTTATGCCTTTTTTTGAATAGCAGTTTTGGCCATTGCTGTTTGTTTTGGCACTGACAATTTTTAGAAGAGTGCTCTATTGCTAAACTTAGGAATAATAAAAATGACAATAAATAAGCATATAAAGATACATAGTCCTTCTGACAATTACAAATATTTGACCTTTCTGTAATACACAGAAAATGCTGTAATTGAAACATAAGAATCTGTATCTCAGATAAACTACTGTTAGCAATAAAATATTTCATCAAATTGCTCTTAAAAATTGAAGGCTGCTTATGACTACAATATTTTTCAAAATGTGACATTGTCATTAATACGTAGAAGGTGTTTAGAAGTCTTACACCACAAAATAACATACACTGATATACTTATAGTATATGCTAAAATGCTTTACAATTGCTCATGTGAGCAAATTTTTTCACAAGTTCACATTCATACAGTTTTATCAACAGAACAATAATGTGGATATTATTTCTGTAAGTGTATGGTTGGAAAGTAAAAATTTAGATATACAGAACTTCTGAAAATGTAGCAAATAAGCTCTGTAGGATAAATCATGGCTATCAGCAGTTCAAAGCCCTGTAGAGTCACTCCAATCTGTGAAAAGCTTATCTAAATTGTCAGATCTTCTGTGATGTCCCTTAGAAAAAAACCGCATATCTCCTCTGCAGTTCTGCTCCACAGCACTACCTCCTCTGTTTTTACAGATATGTACAATATGTGCTTCATATCCTCAGACTGACTTGCACTTTTATTGAGCTCTTGGCTTTGAGTCATTATTACTGTGAGCTAACATTATCCGTCATGGATTGAAACTTTAAAGGTTTTTGTTGAGGATTTTACTCAGTCCTCAGAACACCTGAACTCCTGAGGAGGTCTCCATGTGTGCAAATAAGCATGTTCTAAAATTTGAACCAAACCTCTGTAAGGCGTTAGTATTTCAAGCAATCATTTGGATCCAAACACCAAAACAATGCACCAATGATAAATGCATTAATTTATAAACACTCAGTGCTACTATATAAGATGAATTGTAACTCCCTCCACAACTCTAATGAATTGCATTTATTATGTGTTTTCAGTTTAAGAAATGCCTTTTCTTTTTGTCACACTAGGCCTTTGATGCCTATGAGTAAGCCATAGCAATGCACAAATTTGTTCTTTCTAGGTTTACTCATTATAACTCTCCTGAAACTGCTGATCCCAGAAAAAATCCATTGATTCATTGTACCATGGAAGGAAAAGCACAAATATATAAGAATACATTTTCAAATGAACAAATTGATGTCTGAATGTGATAAAGTAGTTTAATACAACATTCTACCATTTTAAACAGTACTACTGAGAACTGGTGTACAAAAATACAACCAGAAAAGCTACACCATGGGTGCCAAATTCCTCCACAGGTTTTAACAACATACTGCAAAAACATCACAGACCTGGTACTGGATAAACTGTGAAAGTGAGGAAAATAATGATGCAAAATATCAGTGTTATAAGTCTGGGATCATTTTCTAGTTTTTTTTTTAAATAATAGAAAAAATATTTAAACCAACTTGGAGTGCTCTGCCATGTGCTATGGTAAAATGGAATTATTATAAGGTGAGCATGGATGCAAGTGGTTGCAGTATAAAAGAGAGGCTGAAAGAGCTGCCTGACATGGTCTCAAAGATTTCAAGTGGTAGTTCTCTTGTGCTACCTATTTATATCCACATGGATTTGCTGGTATATTAAGATATTTCTCAGCTGTACTGTTTTTACTCAGAAAATTGTGGTTCAAGTATCAGTTTAAAATGCTATGCAAATAGTTAGAAAGATGTAATCATTCAGATCCAGAAAAGAAATACAATAACTAGAGATTTCCAAAGGGATTGGAAACACTGACAATAGGTAGGTTTCTTTGGCTTTTCTCCAGCGATTTTCTCCCTCTGTCTCCTTCCTTCCTTTATACACCAGCAAAAAATCGCAGCAAAAAGAAATCATTTGAAGAACCAGTTTAGCAGCAACCTCTGTCCTCCACTCAGGTAGGGGAAACGCAATCAAGTTAGAGTGACAGGTTTTGGTCATGGTATTAAAATTGAACTTCACCTTGAAAGGTCTCCAGGACTTTAATAATCCTCTACACTAAGAAACTTTTTCTCTTCTCTATATGTCTATTACACAAAACATGGTTTTACATTCTGAGAGGAAAAGTGAGCACATGAGAGAGCACAGGGAGAGATGCTGGAGCTGCATAAGGCTCTCCATGTGACAGCAGCACAACGGTGCAAAGGCAGCAGGTGACAGCAGCAGGCACCTCTCCTCTGATGGCTGCAGGGGCACCCCTTCACTGACCTGACACTCTTAGAGAGGTGTGCTGCTTACTGGGAGCCCACCAGAGCCTGTAGAGTCCATTGGCTATTGCCCACTGCTCTCATTGCAGGCGGGCCCTTGTGGTACAGAGATTCTGTGAAAGTGAGTGTGCATCTCAAGGGGAGTATGTGAGTAATAATGGGCAGGTCTGCAACCAGAAAAGAATCTCTATTTTGCATTTATGGAGACTCTAGTATCAGCCTAGATCCTTTAAACAACAATTTACTCCTGGCAATAAATTCAAGTATTGAATTCAAGATACTTACAGCATCTTCACTACCATAATATTTTAGTACAAATTATATTGGCAAGCTACAGTATACACATTAATAATACCCTTGGTACATGTTTTAGTGTAGACTAATTTTAAACAAACTTACTCTCATAACTTTATTAATATCTCCTTTCTCCTTTTATAATTTTTTAGAACACTGATTACCGTAAGATGTTTTTCTTCTCGTAACACCTAGCAAAGCACAGTGCTAATATTTAGTATACCTTTTTTTCACCTCCAAACTCTCCATCTTTTTGTATCATTAAATATATACAGTAAGTCTTTTTGATACATCTGGTAATCATACATTAGTGGCTGGAAAAAAATAATATAGGAAATGAAAATAAAATTAATTTGTCCACAATTTGTTGTTAAATCCCCTGGAAAAGTGTTAAAACAGGCTAGGTTTTATGTACTGGCGCCTAGTTTCAATTAACTTATTTTAAAATAGTTTCATTTTGCTTAAAATCTCCTAAAATAGGATATTTACATGCACTTTGTTAAAAAAAAATATTTATTCCTTCAGAAAAATATTTGTTTCCTTTTAAAAAGAGAAACCAAAGAATGGGGTTTTGGTTCCCTAGGCAGCGTATCAAATTACTCTATGTTTCTCAAAATTTTGAAAATGCAATTAAGTATTAACATGCAGCCTACACAGAGCTCTAATATCGACTAATTCTCTCATGGGCAGATTGAAAGTTTTCCACAATTAAAGTCCAAAAACAGATTAACAGAAAAATCATAGCTAGGCAACAGCAAATTACATACACAAGTATCATTCTGTCTGTTCAGTAAATACAATACCTAAAGCCATTAGCATCAAGAAATATTCTGGTGTTCTCCCCCAGTGCCCCTCCCAATTTTTAAGTTAATATATTTGAAAAACTCCCTGCAGTTCAGTGCATTCGTCCTCCCTGTTTGATGTGGTGTACTGGTTTGTAATACAAAGATAACAGTCTGGGCATCAAAGTTTAAATATGTACCTTCTGTCTATAATCTGTAGGTCTAAGATTTGAATAATATGCTGCACTATAGATGAAAAATTTAACCCCTTAATGAAACTGCCGTAATTATCTAATGAGTTTGTCAGTCTACATGGGATGTCCTGAGTTTAACACAAGCTAGAAGCAAACAATTCCTCCTGCAGGTGCTGCTGACACATGCTCCCACACCTGCTGTAGGAAAATGCAGCAGAATCAAAAAGTGAAGGACTTGCTGTGCCAGTTTCACACCAAAGTAACCCCCCCCCCCCGCCCCATATCTCTTCCATCCACTTTTCCACATCCTTTCTACTGAAAATATCAACAATTTTTAATGAAATGGGGATTCAAGATGTAGTCCAGTCTTTAAAATATCCATGGTACAAAACATTTGTTGCAAAATAGACAAACCATATTCAGCCTAAGCTCAACACTTGTTTGGTGCAAATATCCATAAAATACCCATTTTGTTTTATGCATTACTATTAAATCTGAAACAAAGTAAGAATATAAATGTGGATTTAAATAGAGGAAAGACTTACGAGAGTGTTTTTCTTTGAGACATAAGACTAAAACACATTAACTTTTTTCCTTCGCATTCCTCATTCATTCTAATTGTCACTCTGGACATTTGTATCTTTAGAAAATGGAAAATTGCCAGGTCTTTATCAAGCAAGAATCAAAATGCAGTAGTTACCAGAGGTTCACTGAATGTCTTGACTCAATATCTGACCTAGAAGGCTTCCACAATAAGAGTTTAGAATGAGGGTGAGCGTGGTAAAAACAAAAAGGCCTTTGCAAACAGACATTGACTGCATTTTTTCAGATTTTTAGAAAATCTGCTGCTCAGAAGACACAATAATTTTTATCCTCCAGAATTCTGAAGGATATGGCACAAACCCACATTAACCAGCTCTGAATTCCAATCTGCAAGACTGCGGTTCCGAGTTCAGTAATGTTGTCTTCAGTTCCCCCCACTGGCAGAGAAAGTGCTGGGAAGTAAATAGCTGAAGAATTATGTATCAGGAAAGCCCCAAGTTGAGTGAATCAAGGAACATGCACACATTAATCAGCATTACAAATTACTGCAGCAATTTATGCAGTGATGGCTCTAAACAATACTGAAAGATTAGAAGAAAATATTTGGTATTTTCACTGTCGTCAGGCAATACTCCCCAGAGACACCCACATCATAAACTCCCATTCAGGCTGCTCTTGCCAAGTCTTTCTTCTTTTTTATGCAAGCACTGCAGGCAAGCACAAACTCCTTGGGAGGTACTGAGCAATACAGAAACTATCCTGTTCTCTTTGATCTGTAGATTTCAACAGAATTTCCACTCTCACCAAAGGTCATTCAGTTTTAGGATCATACCAATGGATACATGCGAACAACCTGGCAGCCACCTAGTCTGAAAAACGCATTGACATCAGCAGCTTTTAGATTATTCAAGCCCTTAATTTACACAAATACAGTATGCACAAAGACTCTTCAATTATCTCCTCATATTTCATCACATTATATACACATATATAGTCTGCAGTAAGCAAACAAGTCACAGACAGAGCCTTAGATATGTCAAAAAGCATCAGAAGAATTACTCTAGCTTATCTTATTTTGCAGTTTTGTCTCAGCTGTGTTTTTCCAGAATTTTAGCCATTTTCCTCCCCACAATCAGCAGAGGGCATTGTTCACTCGGTGTGGAAGAAATTAAGTTTGTACTTGGATGGAGGTTAATTCAAGATTTCTCTGTCCAATCCTAGGCACTGACTTTTTTTATTTTCTTATCATATTTAATAATAAGCATATTTTTAAGGTTTTTTTTTAAATTTGAATATTATTTTTGATATGTATATTTATGACTTCACCCATTTGACAGACAAGAGACATTTATAGAATGCTAATTGTCCAAAATAACAATTACTCAGTGATACAACCTTAATACAAGTCCTTCCTCATATAAACTCACAATATAAGGAATTAGCTCCCCTCTAAGACAGGCACCGTATCTGTCTAAGATATACTATATTAACAGTGGGTTGTATAAGCATAAAGAGTAGCAAAATGAAAATTTTTTGCAGTGTAAGCCAGAAAAGAAAAGCGATGTTCTTCCACAGTCTGAACACATTTGTTTGGTAAATAATTTTCAGTTCCTTATGACATTCATTGTCACTGCACAGGAGCAGCAAAAGGCGCTGCCTGCACCATGGTAAGACACAACTTTTCCAATGGACTACCCCACTGAGTCCTTTCTGCCTTTGTTCTATGCTTGCATTGCACTAAGTATTCTTAGTTACACAACAAGCACCATCATCTGCTTTTCATCAGAAATTCCAAGCCTAAATCACATTTTTATGTGCAGTGGCCAGTTTCACAGCTTCACTTCCAACAGGTTACATTGTTCTGCTGAAATTTTAAACTGCCTGTGAAATGCTAGCCAATGCTGAGGCCCAAGCTTGTTAAAATTTTATCTACATAAAGCTTCCTCTGCTGAGATGCAAAGCAAAATTTAAATTTAACCCCCCCCCACCAGTAAAATCCTTTCCAGATGGAACAGAAAGGCATTTATTCAACTATTTGTCTTTAAAAAGTGTTTAGTAAACAGCCTGCTGTTCCTCAGAGATATTCTGAGCCACGTCAAGAGAACGAAAGGTGATGTTTTCAGTAAATACTTTAACATGTAAGTAAAGACTCCAAATAAAAATATATGTATTTATGTGAAACGAGATAAACAGAATGTTACAATATTCCACGAGGTGGTTGGGGTTTTTTCCTCCCTTTAAGTTAGACATCTGTAAACAATTTGCTATTTCAATTTTTTTTTTTTTTTTTTTTTAATTAAGCGATGGGGAGAATACCCCTGTGGGCTTGGGAATTTTTGCCCCGCAGAGTATGCAACAAGAATATAAAGTCTATTTCTCTGAAACACATTCTACCAGGAAAAAAGTGAAGCCGATCCCACGGAAGATCAGCAAGAACACTGTGGATGAGCGGGCCTCAAGCACTTTTTACAAGGCTGTAATTCTAGGCATCATTTCCGACTGAAGGGAGGTGCGGGGTGCCTTCGGCAGGCGCGGCTCGGTGATCCCGCGGGTGCCCCTGGCTCCCCGCACAGCCCGCACTCGCACGGGCGGACCAGGGTCACTCACCGGCTCTGCCCCGGCTCTCCCGCAGCACTCCCAGCTGTCTCGTTCCACAAAGCCATGTGGTCCCGGCGCAGGGCCACGGGAGCAGCCCGAGCTGGTGTGTCAGAGGGGTGGGCCCCAAAAAGGCCCCCCGAGTTTTTATGCCCTGACAGTCACCTGCGCACAAGGGGCTCTCCCGAGCCCTCCGCTCCAGCCGTGTCTCCCTCCCGAAGTCCATCCGCCTGGATGGCACCACCGCTCTCACTGCCTTTGTCACGCAAAAAGCTGGCAGTTCGTGGCTCTTGCTGTGTCTCCCAGTGTCCATTCCCCTGGCTGGCACCACCCTTGTCGTGCCCTTTGTTGTGCAATGGGTTGGCAATTCACGGTGTCTTGTCTCGGGCTCCCACCCAGAGTTCGATCTCAGACTGCAACTTGCAAACCGAGCTACCCGCAGCAGGAGTATTCCTCAGCACTGGACTCCTCTCTAATTTATTTTTTTTAATTAATGGCTGTAACAGTCCCATTAGCACTTTAGCGGAAGGGATGACACACATAACATAGTGAATTTTTGCTATCAGGTTTTCACTGTTTCTGCTTTGAAGCACTGCTGACTTTTGGACTAAGCTTTTCTTTGACCAATCTGATGTGAAAAGTGACTTTGGTTGCTGGAGGACATGTCAGTAGCTATCAAATATGTTATAAACAGATATATTAAATCTCTTTCACATTAAATAAATGTTAGAAAACAAAGGAGAAGGCTAAATTATATTCATCCCTATATTTCTGTGAAATAACAGATAGAGCATGAGATCCCAGGACTTGTCTCCTTGCATTTTACATTTGTCCTTCCAAGTGTACAGAAAATCACGCTATGAAAAGCCAGTGTCCATAAAGGAGACAGAGGAGACCTGCAACTTTTATTTGAATAAAGAAAGAGTCCACTGGGGCACATGCCAACGGGGTTTTCTCTCTCAAGACTTCGCAGCCTCCTTTTAGAAATTCCCGGCCGCATGTTGCCCTCTTCCTTGCGCTTCGGCTGAGGCACTAGGAAGGTACAGTCTTCCCGAACCGCTTACCACATATTCCCCCCGTAAACATGCCATTTTCCACCAAAGTTCAGATACTCAGGCTTGTGAGGACCCACTTGCCTGTTTCAGGAGTCAGGCTGCCTGGCTCTGTAACAAACCTGCTGCTTGGAGCTGGTAGAGACATTAAGACCCATTTCAAGGATGTCAACACCCATAGCCTCACCCCTGAAATTGTTTATAAAGACATTAGCACACAGCTTTTCTATCACGAATAATATTTTCTCAAGGATATTCCAGGACACTAAGAACTTCGATAAGCAAAACTGTTCTCCAGACCTAGCTTCTAGGAGCACGGGATGACAACAGATCTGCTTTCCAGGCAACACCACACTGACAGCTTTTCTACGAACAGACATGCTCCACTGTTTGCAGAGTTGGATGATGGATGGCTTTATTATCAAAAAAATGTTTCCATCTAGTACTTCTTTTAGAGCATCGGACTCTAAATCAGGTCATTTTCTCAACAGCTGCTTAGTGCATGCATATTTGGGGATTACCATATATGAAGAAAAAAGCAGACCAGCCAAGAAATAACTGAAACTGCATAAGGAGCAGCAACTGGTGGTAATGTCATGTGAAAGAACACTCAAAGAACACCAAGATGGTACAGAATATTTATCATTATGAAACAGTTTATTCAGAAACATCAAACTATGCATGCTGAAAGTTATGGAGTGTGCTTATGCCACTAAAGCTGTTGTTTTCTGTCCCTAGCAGTGATTATTATTCCTTTTGCTTAGACAAACTCTTTAGAATGTACAATGTCTCTGTCTTTCTATTGTTGATAATACAATGTATTCTTGTTTCAACAGCAACCACTAAATGCTTTTACAGGTCAAATTACATTTGGGGTTCTTTTAAAAGAAAAACTACTCACTTTCCTGTTCCCTTCCTACTTGTGATTAAATAGGTTATAAACAAAATTAAGTTGAAATAAACTATTGGTTCTGCATAATAAAATGGATGTTAATGTGTTTCAACTGACATGCTTAATTGTTGTTTTAATGTTGATCTACTTTAAACTGAGTTTGTTAAGAAAATGCATTTTGAGATTTAACATTAATCATTTCAGCACCCACAAATCAAATATGCTCAGCTTCTGTAGAGGAACCTCTCTTAGCCACTAACTCAGCTCAAAGTTTAAAACTGAGCTCTGTATTATTGTAAAATTTCTGTCACTGATAAAAAAGCTGCGATTTAGCTGGCTATTTTTTGAAGAAATGACGAAATCAAAGTAGAATCAAGATTGCTCTTTTACAGATTGGTTGAGTCTGCAGAAATAGAATTTCATCCCTGGCACTAAGGCCACCAGATATTTCTCAAAATCAAAGATGTGAAAATTAAACTGAGACAGAAAGTTCTTGGTTGAAAATTATTTGGTTTTTAGTCTTAGAATTTTCTAGTCCCTGAGCACACAGTCTATGCTGATACAAAGTACTGACAAATTAACAAACTGAAATGTAGCTCTACTTTCTAAAACAGAAGATAGGATTTATTACAGAGCCAAAATTGTCATTAGCTGCTGTCTGCTAGAGTGTATATCCTCAGCCAGTGTGTGAACAGGATACCAAAATGTGCCCTGGCTGAACTGAAACAGTTACATGCAAGGCTTAAGATCTCCGTCACTTTAGATAAGTCAGGTAAGTTCTAAATTTGAAAATATAATGTTTGTCTTTTGAAGCATGTACATTTGTTTGAACTTCTACCAGATAACTAATTGGAAAAATCATGGTTTTGCATTCCCCCACGCTTACACTGAAAATGTGAGCAAGGATACTGGATCAACACCTCTTACAAAGAACATAATTAACCAGAGAGGAAGAAAAAGCTGCCACTACTTGGTCTCCAAGTAACTGGGGGTTTGGTTCTTTCCCAGGCTTCTCAGTGAGGCTAGCTCCTGTGAATTTGATGAGGTGCACAGGAATATCCAATCTATTTTCTGTCAGTCAGTTAAGAAAATCATTGTAAGATAGTCTGCTGTCTGGGTCTTTACTTTTGTACTGCAGCTTGTGTCATTATTTTGGGTTTCCTTTTGTTATTGTTGTGCTTTGCTTTGTGTACTATGAATAGATCAGCACGGTTCCATACACATATTCCAGTAATCCATCCACACACATACTCGTGGACTGAGCATTTTACAGATACACTCCTGTCTCACATAACTGAGACTTTGAAAAGTGACTCTAAGTAAACTCAGTATTTCAGACAAGGCTTAAGAGTATCTCTCCCTCAGGTTTCTTCCAAGCCCCAGATATGAAATAATTATGATCTCCAAAGCTGCTAATTGTGCTGTCCACAAACAAAGGATTATGCTTTCTGGTGGAGAATAAGCAGCAGGAGCAGACAAACAACTTCCTTTTCATGCAATTACCACTAATAATGAATAGCTATAGAGAAGGACCAGATGACTCAGAGGCTTTTAAATTAAAATTATGTTACAAAGAGGACTGACTTCGTTTCTATAATGAACAAACTTATTAATACCTCAAAACCCAAGAAGAATGTGAAAGTATCTTTTTTTCCAATTTTTCCTAGACAGATGTCCGTCTTTCAAAAAATGAACCAAAACTACCAGAAAAAAGTATAAAAATTGCCCTTTTTAACATCTTTTAAACATTGACATGACTGATACATGATAAAAATAGCCCCTTTAAGTCAGGACAGGTCTTAAGTACTTTGAAGAAATACATCTTTCTTTACTTAAGCCAGTCTTATTTTCAGAAAGAAAAGTATTTCAATATCAGGAACAGAAAAAAGACAACAAAATTTTTCAGTATGTAAAACGAATTTTTTTTCAAAACAAGCACTTAAAGATTATGATTAAAAATTGCCAGATTTCCTTGTGGAAGTAAATACTGTTCTATTTCCACAAAGCTTTTTCCAAAGAAGTTCTTAACAAGTTTTAAAACAAAAGAAACTAAGTAATCAGAAACAAAAATCTCGGACGTATACTCTAAGTATAATGTTGAAACATTTAAAGATCCATGAAGAAGAACAACAGCTTTCAACAGTGCTGTGAAAGCAGTTATGGATCATATAATTTAGTCCATTTCAGATGTATTCTGAAAACAGAACATCTCAGTTACGCAAAATGTGGATGACAGCATCTGAAGAAACTAAATCAGCTATTCAGCTGAGTTCTAAATATACATATGACAGACAAGGAACAGCAATGGAAAAGAAAATTCATGAAAAATAGAGATAGAATTTGATGAAATTTTACAGAAATAGAATCAGCTGTGAAAAATTTGAAACATTTTCCAAATGTCTTTTACAATTAGCCTTTTCTTTGTTTCTCTCTCTTAAAGGATGCTGATTCTGTGCTTCATATCTGATCACAGAAAATTGTTGCCTTCTCACTTAAAATAAGAACTGAGGGCAATAGTATCCCTGCTTCAGCATTAGATCCAGGTTCCTGAAAACCACAACTCTTCTGATTCAAGGAAAAAAAAAGTCAAAATAATCCAACACACGCAGCATGAAAAACAGCTCCTAAGACAGACTTGCTGACAACTGAGACTCAGTTTGGAGATGCAGTTTCTAATCCTGGTTGGCCTGTGAATTGACTCAAACTTTCTTTGCTGAGTTTTGCCTGAGAACACTGTGGACATGGCATCTACTGCAACAGAGATGCCATGAGACAGACTACATGTTAACTCCTTGAGATTCTGTATGTGAATGTGTGGAAAAAATACAGGGCACTCATATATATTGTTTATGTAATTACACCAAAAAGGCCTTTGGTGTCAAGATTAAGAGAATATCAGAAGACAAGGTACTTTATCAAGTAGTTCTATAATCCAGTCAGTTTTGCAGGTAATTTGGGTTATATTATAGTATTTATTGTATCATTTAAGTCTGGAAAACATGTTTGACATCACAAAGTTGTTCAACAAACTGTTCAACAAACTTGCACTGAAGGTTAGCAATTTGCTCACTGATTCACTCACCTTTGTTATTTTAACAAAACAAATATAAGGACTCTACTGCAAAGACTTTTCAGAGTGTAATTTGAGCTGCTCAGTGAGCTTGTTGGAGGCAGAACTCAAAGGCCTACCAATGGCAGGGGACCATCCAGGCAGAAACGCAGATGATCTGGGTCAAACTATATTGAGTTAACAATTAATACAGTTTTTCTGGTCAGTGCAATTGTGTTTCTCTAATTGCAGGGATTTTACACGAATCTCAAAGGGAATAAAGCTCCCAGCTACCATTAGAAATCAATACCAGCAGAAATGCTATTAACAAGGAAGCTTTAAAAAAAGCCAACACAAACTCAGTTAAGCTTCAAGGACTACATTCTCTCATATGTAAGTCTCATCACGATGTGCTGCTGAAGGCACAGAGCTACCAGTGAAAGCTGCACCCTCTTACATTGCAGAAGAATGTGGCCCGTGAGATTAGCATTCAGCATCCACCCAAACTTGTCTTAATCACTCCTTAATTTAGACGGCTTTTAACTTGGTTATCCCTTCACTGCATCTGCACTGGATGGAAATGAGGAGCGGGGAGTGGAGAATGCCTGACAAATCTGTGCACATTCAGCAAGTCGATGAATATGTAATACAGCTTGCAATAATACCTAAGTAATTCTTCCATTATGAACTCAATCCAATTCTACTATTTGATTTCAGAAATGGATTTTGAACACAGGGCCTGTTTGACTAATCGTATCCTCATTTTCCTATTCTTTCCTATTTAAATGCTGAGTGACATAGTTCTATTTGGGAAAGCAGTGATTTCATTACACCAACAGAGGGAACTGCCATTCCAGCAAAGTGACAAGAACCAAATTGGCCTGAAAAGAAGTATTCCTTCCTAGACTGAAGAGATCCACATGAGAAATTCAAGTAAAGTGTCACTCTCAAACAATGACAACAGGATTACAAAAATCTAATTAGCTGTTTCATTAGCTGAATCCTATCTGTGGAGACAGCAAACAATGGGTTTTCGGAAACTGTCCATCCATTTTTAATACAGGCACTGTCATGGAGATGCTGGATCTAATATATTCTCTGCATTGCCTCTGTTTGCAAAGTGACTTCAGGGAGGTATTTCAACTGGTTTGCTAGAAATAGTAGAGATTTAGAAGTGCAGCCCATGTCTAGGATCACACATTGCCTGCATCCTACTGAAACAGTCTTCATTTCCTACTTCCCTACATAATTTAATTGATTGCATTTCTTTCTCAGTCTGTTTGGACTGTGCCAGAAAATCTTCAGAGCTAAATACAGATACTTGAATCTCCTAATAAATAAGTCTAATTAAGATTAATTGAACTGTTGGAAGTAAATGAAGATAGCATCCACAAGAGACTAGTAATATTTGAATGACTGAGGTAGAGGAGGCACCCTTTCCTTTCCCTTATCAATTTCAATAATTTCATTTCCATCAAAAACTCCATTAACCTATTAATAAAATAGTTATGATGGAAGCAAGCACTGAGTTTGCAGGCTGGGATAGCAGGGATATTTCACATGAATATATATTTATATATTTGAATTTATATACTTACATACATATAAATATATATATATATATAGGGCTCTCCCTATTTTGAACTGTGACTATTTACCTTCCTTATTCAAGGCTCCGGGGTACTCCAGAACTTGCTTTATCCAGTGCAATTTGTGCTTTTCGGATTAACAGTGAAGGCTCAGGTATGTCAGGCCAACATCTCTTGCTGTCTTGATCAATGCTATTTTCTGTTCAAAGCACATAAGTGGTGCCAATACCACCAGTAAAAGATAATTCTGATATTCCAACTTAAGACCCTTGATCAATTTATACCACAAGGAAACTAACCTGTGAAACTCTACTTTGAAAAGTAAGAAACAAAAAGCAATCGTCTTTACATTTACAAGACAGAAGAAAACCAGGGAAAGATACTGCTACAATCTTAGTAACATCTGCTTTTGTAATACAGCGAGCCCTTCCACTTCAGAATCTAAAAGCATATTATATCGCAAAAGGAAGTATTTTCTCAGCTGAATGCCTCTGAATATTGTTTGCCTATCACTGGAGACCATCAATACTATCAACTTGCCTGTTGTCTTTGTACTTAACCCAGAGAGACAATTATCAATGTCACTTTTTTTTCCTTATATTTTTAAGTAATAAGAGAAACTCAGGTACAACAAACTGAAGATAATAGTCCAGGTTGCTGCAGCATTAAGGCTACTAAGGCATTTCAAATAGATCCCAGCAGAAAAAGCAGCTACAGACCTAAAAGGAGTAACTGTGAACTAAAGTTCTATGCTTAACTTTTCAGTAATAAAAATTCACCAAACAACAGCAACACAGAAAGGGTTGAACAGCATTCATTTTGATGAATTCAATTTTTATTGCTTCCTTCTCTCATGAAATTCTATGAGCTGCTTGAAAATAAATATTTACAGTTAAGAGACATCATAGTGGACAGTCCTGTAGTAACAGCAGGACTTTGCAAGTGAGACAGAACAGAACCCAGCTCAGTAACTCCTCTGGCTTTACAGTGCAAGCAGAAGTGATAGCTCCTTTCTGGAAAGAAAAACAATCTGATAAACCTTTCAGACAGACCACCTATTGAAAATGCATGAAATCTGAGTCTGCTTCATCCTTAAAAACCTGTACTGTGAAACTTTGCCGTGCCTAGATCTTTGGCAGAGTGCTTAACAGAAACCAGTTCAAGACACATATAAATATAAATCCAGTGATGATTTAGGTGCCCAGGACTGAAATAACATACTCTGGTTTTGTCTTTCAGGTTCTCAGAACCCAGTCTAAAGATAAAGGCTTTATCTAAAGTTTCGGGGAGATTTATATCTAATAATACTGATTAATAATAGAGAGCACATTAAACAATGGACTGACTTGCCATATTGCAAGATTCATGAAGCCGAGCAGAAAACAAGCAAAGGGTGTCTGTTTAGGGCCTTCATGTGGCATTCTCAATTTTGGTTGTTGGCTAAACATTTTTCATCCTTTTTTTGTGCAGTCATTGTCAAAAATGCAGACTGCGAAGGCAACCTGAACATATTTGGACCCTTGAAAGCAGTTTAGTAGCACTTGTGGAGAACTTTCCCTGAACTATGAAGAGTCATCTCTGTGTTAATCTGAGAGGACACAAATTACAGGTCCCAACTAAAAGTCTTACGAAAAATATCACTACCTGACAATTTTCTTCAGATAAATATTCAAAATTTGCTGTTTTCATTTGGGCTGTTTTACTGTTAAGCCAGTATTGTCCAAAGTGCTCCTCTTGTTCATGACATTACCATTCCAGTTTTATGGACATATCTAAAGTGACATAGTTTTGTTATCTTACAATTCAAAATAGCCAGCATATAAAGAATTTCCAAAGACACAATAATGCCTGTCAGGTCTACATCCCCACAGAAAAGTGCAGAAACTTTTCCAGATAATCATAGAAGCTCTTCAGTAGAATACACGAAAATATGTCCCTGTTTTACCCTAGCCAGCGCCTGCTGCTCTGAAAGAATCCAAGTTAACTTGCCACCTTGTGCTATTTGTATATTCTTCATAAAACACCAAGTAGAGGCCCCATGTACACCAAAGAGATGCCACAGTAAAGTATTCTAACTTTGAAGGGGTATCTTTGTTGTGCAAGGCTTTTAATAAAGTAACAAAGCAACATCTTTCAATTACAAGCACCTTTCAGTACTTTTATCTGTCTCTAACTCACTTTTTTCAATTATTCCCTGGGCTTTGAGAGACAGGACAAAGGCATATTATCTCTTATTCTGTAACTCCCGTATATTTCCATCCCAGTATTTTACCCCTTTGACAGTCAGTTTAAATAAATGTAAGGGAAGAGGTTTAAAAATTAAGTGGAAAATAAAATATTGATTTACCACGGGATGGAAAAAAATAATGAAGAAATAAAACCCCACTCCTTCAAATTCTGTCATCAGGCCAAGCTGGGAAGTTACAAAGCATTTATAGACACAATCAGAGATAATTTAATTTCAGATATTCAGAAACATATACAAATGATCCTGCTAAAAATACAGTTCGCTTTCTGCCCATAATAGTACTTCCCTGGTCTTGTACCCATTTAAAATGAAGAAATTCACTCAGTGGAAGGAAATGAACCCACAGCTGTGATTTCAGCATTCTCATCTGCTGTCATGTTAACTTCAGACTTGAGGTCAGAAAGTATTCTTCACTTTCTTAAAGGGAAAAGTAACAACAAAAACCACCCCAGAGGAATCTGGCACTTTCTGCAGAAGGTTATTAAGAGAAGTAGAGCCATCAGTCAGCATATTTGAAATGAAGATTCCAATGGAATTACTAGTCCCCACAAATGTTTCAATTCGTAATCAAATTAGCAGCTCAGGGTTTAGGGAGTGAATTAGAATAGATCACTTGTGCAGTCTTCATAATTTTTCATTCCTTCCTTTTATTTAGGAGATAATAATTAAATGTGATTTGAAATAGTACGTAATACAGTACTGCTTAAAAGTATGTCATGATTCTTAACAAGAATGATTAGATCCTCTGATATTATTTGAAACCACACTACTATAACCTCTATTAAACTTTGGAGGGAGGAAAAAGGAAAAAGAAAGAAGAGAAAGGTGAATTTGTCTGTTTTATTGGAAATCAGAATGAAATTCTCTTTAAACAGATACATTCTATTTTTATTGCCTTAGTTGTCTGGGGAAATCTCATCCCATGCTTCCTCTACTTTTCACTAAAATAAGATTTGCTAAAGAAATTTGCTAAAGCTTCCAATGGCATTTGTTCGGTGACAAAAATGTAATGTGAAAATGAAATCTCAGGGAACTGAAGGAAATTGACAGGGCCCTGAAGTAACACGGGATGGAAATGTAAGATTAGTTAGTGGGATGTCTGAATCACCTCTAACACCAAAGCACAACTGAATAATTAAAACTACTCCAAAACTCTCTTGGGTGCATGTTCTTCAGATGCTGGAGTTCATTGACACACAGGAGGAAAGGAGGGAGGACCTGCTGGCAGCAGAGCTCTGTGGCTGCCAGCTGTTCCTCTGAAATCGATGGTTGGCCATGGGCACAAGAGCAGCAGATCTGGAGGCTGTCTGATGTTTTATCGAATATAAAAAGGAAGGAAGTAGAAAGGGACACAGGAAGCTATACTTATATATAAATATATGATTTAAAATCAATCCTAAACAGACCTTTTCTCTAAGTTAATTAGGCCTGAAACAAACAATAGCCCATAGCCGCCGTTAAAATTTGGATTTCTTCATGGATGGATATATATGAAGAAGTCTTTTTCTTCTAATTTGTATGACAGCATCATACTCTTTGATACTCTTTACTGAAGCTCTCATATCTGTTTCTTTTTCTTAAAAAAATGATCCTTTTTTAAATGATAAGAAGGATCACACTGAGAAAGAAACGTTGCTATTAAGATTTTTGGAATGAAAAGTAGCAGGCCTTGAAAGTGATCCTTTTAATTCATGCTGCTAAATAGAGGATTAGCCTCCATTCTTTTTCTATTTCTAATTCTTTCTTTCAGCTGAAAAGAACATAAAACCAAAGTTAGAGCTGGTCGTTTTGATAAAAAGAAATACTCTTTTACTAAGTTCTTCTATCCTTAGATGAAGGGTGACTCCCAATATCTCTTTCCATAAGAGAACAGGGCAGATAGACAGGAAGATGTGCAATGCATATGTTTTTGTTGTAAAAATAGGGAAGTCTTAAAATATAAATGCTTAAAAACAACATGAGACTAACATATCTACAGGATACATTACTTTGTCTCACCCTAGAAAGAAGCAAAACAAAGAACACTGATGTTCACTGCTCTTACACTTCTACACCAGAAGCAGCCTGTGGATTTTGTTTCCTGTTACACAAGCATGTCAATGTCCTACTTTAACTCGGTCAGACAGACTTAATTGCTGTTATAAATAATTTTAATAGAAATTCTGAGTCTGCATCATTAATTATGCTTTCCTCTTTGTATATTTCCTCTAAGAGACTCAGAGAATGCATAGTTTACAATATTTACCTTATATTTTTTGAGCTCTTCTTTCAATATTTACAAAAGAAGTTGGCTAATTAAGCTTGTGGTTATCAGTTCTCCTTTTCCCTTTCTCAAAATTGATTAATAAAAATAAAGTGAAGAACTCCTTTAATCTGATAGATAAAATCATAATAAATCCAGTGATCAAAAGATAGATTGTCTGTGAAGTCTTCATAATCTTTCATTCCTTTCTTTTATTTAGGAGATGATAATTAAATGTGATTTGAAGTAGTATGTCATACACAGCGCAACAGGCTAGAAATGTTTAAATTAGAAATAAATGTTCCAATTGACAACAATAGCTCCTTAACATTGTGAAGAATCAAAACTTATTAGAGCTTAATAAATGAAGGTTATTTATTCATGATTTGAGGTAATTTGTCAGAGACATGATACATTTCTAAGAGATAGCCTGTAGTTTGGCCCTCAGTTGTTGACTTCTGTCCTTTCCACATATTAAGTAGCAAAGACTAATGTCCTTTCTTCAAGAATAAAATACTTTCTTCACATAAAATACTGGGGCTTTCATGATCATGATACTATCAAATATGCCCCTTTCAATTAGCCAGGCTGTGGATTAACAGTGTTAGAGATTCAGAAACCTATGAATTGTCTGCATGGTAGAGTCAAATTGGATCTGACAAGGTTTAGTAGCTCAGCTGTATTTTATGGCAGAATAGCTATGGTTCTCCCTAGAACCATTGCATGAAGAGCAATGAGTCAGTGAATCCTACTATACCTGTGCTGATTTTCTGCTTGACCAGCTTGGGTATCTGTATCATGTTCCTAAGACTTCTGCAAAATCAAGGCAGAGACATTCCTGAACAAAGTCTGCTGGCAATGTGGATCCAAGTTCTAGCTGGGATATAGCACAGCTGCAAGTTCTTGACTCAGACTTCCAGGAAAATAAATAAATTGTAGAAAAGAACTGTGAGAAAGTACATGTTAGATCCACACAAGATAAAGAAGGGTGCTGGTTTTGGATGGGCTAGAGTTAATTTTCTCCACACTGGCTAGTATGGGGCTGTGTTTTGGATTTGTGCTGAAAACTGTTGATAACAGAGATGTTTTGGTTACTGCTGAGCAGTGCTTGCATAGAGCCAAAACCTTCTCTGATTTCTGTACTGCTGCACTGGCAAGGGGGCTGGCGGTGCATGGGAAGCTGGGAGGAGACACAGCCAGGACAGATGATCCAAACTGACCCAAGGGGTATTCCAGACCATACGACATCATGTTCAGTATGTAAAGTGTAGGGAAGAAGGAGGAAGGGAGAGATTTTTGGAGCTATGGCATTTGTCTTCCCAAATAACCATTAAGTGTGATGGAGTCCTGCTTTCCTGGGGAAGACTGAACCCCTGCCCATTAAGCAATGAGTTAATTCTTTGTTTTGCTTGCTTGCATGTTCAACTTTTCCTTTACTTATTAAACTGTCTTTATCTCAAGCCATGAATTTTCACACTTACTCTTCTCATTCTCGCCCCACTCTCACTGGTAGGAGAGTGAGCAAGCAGCTGTGATGTGGTTACTGGCTGGAGTTGAACCACGGCAGGAAGGCAAAACCAAAGACAGGTAAACTTGACAAGCAGAGGATTTTGAGCAGCTCAAGCATTCAGCAGGAAATATGTGATCAAAAAAAGTTACCAAAGTGTTAAAGGAAAAAATAAGGATTAGGCAGAGAGCAATCCAGCAATGTCAAGGCTCAACTGGATCCAAGGAGCAAAGAAGGCTCACTCTTCCCTACCCGATCAATGAAAACTTGGTGAAAGATTCCTTACATTTCCTACAGGAGTGGTGAAGATTTAGTGTCTAGCAGCTTGTTCCTGTAACCACGTGATGTGTTGTATAAACCAGTAGCTGCTTAGTATTTTTAAATTATGTATATCTTGCACATGGCTTTGTATATGCCCAAAAGGAGCTTGAAGAGGGATGGTTGCCATATGTTTTTTTCAGATCAGTCTGGTGTCTTTTGCACATGAAATTTGGCAAGTTCAAAGAGAATTAAACAGCTCTATTGGAACATGTGAAAACAATACAGTTGGACTAAGCCAACACAATGCTCTGGTAAAAGAGATGGAAAATTCAGTGTAGGAATGTATAAGCGCCTCTTTTAAAGCTCAAAGTCAGAACAGTCAATAAATGCTGAGCCTGAATAAATAAATACTATTATACTATATAAAGTTAGGTTGCAAATGTGCCCCCTCCCCATTGTGTTTGTGTTCACCATATTAATTGGCCTCAGAGGTATCTCAGACTCTAATGAACCTGGTTTGTCACATAAATACCCAGCACAGTATGTACTGGAGAAAGGGTAATAAAGCAGCTTTAAAATAAAGCAGCTTTAGTGAAGAAGGGAATGTGAGGACCATACTTCAGAATATCACGTAGACACCATGTCTCAGGTAGAAAGCTTGCGGCAAAGATGACAGTAGACAGGAGATACCCACAAAGGTGCAATTTTGTCATTGACAAAATTTGTAGAAGTTGTCCTCCTTCATTGTCTCTTTGTAACAGGTTAGTTCCACTTCTAATGGAAACAACCAGGGTACACGAGTCTTTCAGTTCATCAAGCAATGGTTTCAAGTGGAGATTTGATTAACTTGTTTTCCAAAAGGTAGTGCGTATTGTGGATGATTTTTGTTCATTAAATTTTTGTTCACTTGCATCAGACTCTAGCTAAGTAATGAATATACGCATTTTTCAAAGCTGAGCATGGTATTACGACCAAAGAGATTCCTGTTGAAATTCATCAACAATTTAAGATTAGTCCTACTTTCAAAACTAGTCCTTATGGGTCTTAAAAATAAGACAATATGTTCTAAGGACAAAGCCTCAGTCTTTCCTCTGACTTCAGTCAGAGCTTTGACATTATTTAGGGAGAGTTCTTTGATAAAGATTCATTTTTTAATCTCCAATGGAAGAATAAATGCAGACAGATCAGTAAATAAATTTTTAGGCTGCATTTAAATTACATATTTATTTTCTTCCTCAGAGACTGAAATGGCTTGCTTGGAACTGTTCCAGTATGTTATGCAAATTTATTTTTAATGTATTTTATGTAATAGCAGAACAATAGGAGTTAGAGATAGAAAAGATCTATTGAGTCTTTTTTGTATCTATTTTTCTGCCCAGACAGGATGGTTTCTATAATTGTTGCTGGTCATGGGCAAAGTAAATCAAAGTATATTTGAATAATTCCTTTTCTGAGTATACCGGCTTCTAACCATGATCCCTCTACTTAAGGTCAGAAAACAGTTACCATTCAATCAAGAGAATCATTTGCCACCCTTCCTACTTTTTTTCCTTTTTTACAGTCTGTTATTTATCTGAGTCTGTATTTGGATCACATTGATGGAGAAAGACTAAGTTTAGAGCTGACTGTAAATCAGCAAAGAATTTAATGTGTAAAAGAGGTAGGAGTATGACGAGGGACAAAATCTATTTGTTTCCCAGTTGCTGTAAACAATTGAGTTTTAATTGATTTCAAGCTTAGTTCTTTAGTTAAATAAAGTGCCATTTAGCCTGCTGCACCCTTGCCAGCACTTACTGCATATTACTATTCCTCAAACCTCTTCAGTGCAAGTAAGCTGTAAGTAAAGGTGTGCTGAGTAAGGCTTTTGGGCTTTGCCATCAGCAGCTTTACTTTTCTAAAGCAGAAGTGGAAGGAAAAGGAATATTATAATGACTCAGTATGCTCAAATGCAGCATTTAGTCTTAATAGAAAGTTCTCCAGCTGTAGTAAGGTGCCACAGAAACCCACAAAACAGTTTTAACAATAGACAGTTTAGCACCCTTGAATTAGCTGTGAATGATCTGTGGATCAGGGAAATTCCCTATCTGCAAGTCTCTACATGAAAACTCTGAATCTCAGAAGCTATATCCACACTGCTAAATTAAGCCCAGAATTGTCACCAGACCAATAGCCACAGAACAGACCATTCCTGTGCCAGTAAACTCTTAGTCTTGGGTGGATACACACCCTTTGCTTATTGCAGTAGTCTCCATAATGTTATGCCTTCTTCTACCAAAAGTCTTCAAACCTATGTTATTCTCATTTAAATTAACGACAGAACTCTCCTCCTCTTCCTGAAGACCTTTTGTTTTTCATATGAACATTGAAGCAATCTCCTTCCATCGTTAGACAGTACAGCAGCTAATGAACTGTAATGTGCAATACTTTATTTACTTATTACCCATTAAGTTACTTTCACTCATCCACCAAACACATAAAAAAGCCCTGCACAAATATCAAAATTATTTAAAATGCCATAATAATTACTGTAACAAAGGTAGTACAAAAGCCTACTAAAAAAAAACGCATGCAGCAGAACCATTGAGAGCTCCAAGTGTCAGCACAAGGGCTTTATGGGTCAAATTATACATTTCTTTAAAGTAAATGAGGAATTTTATTGTATAATTAACTGTTGTGTTGTTTGAGTAGTATTTAAAATCAAAAGTTTATTTGAAAAAAGAACTTAAAGATTTTATTACAAGGTGAATATTTTTCCTGGATGACGTGACACTGGTTATTCAAGGGCTGCAACGGTTCTTATCCACTTTGCACAGTAATCTATATCTTCTCATGAGTTGTACAAAAAAATTAACTTTAACCACATGATTATTTCTAAAATTTGTCAACCTGATGAAATATGCTGATGTCTTATTTACCCTTAAAACCTGTCCATGGTACATTGTTCTTGCTTTTGCAAGTTTTCACATCTTAGTTTTACTTTACTTTGGTGTATCATATAAAAACAATGCTGCTTCTCACTGATTTAAAATTATTTCTCTAGAGTATTTTTCACATTTTGTGAAATTGTAATAGAGTTCAAAGCATTCTGCTTCAAGTGCTGTATCTATAACCTTTTGTGTTTCAGTTTGTTTCCCTTTTACTAATATTCTTTTTACAATAAAGTAAAATTAAGGTAACAGGGGAGCTGCATTGTGTATTTATTTTCAGGTTGTGATCCCCAGAGATAGAACTGTATCTTGATATCCTTAATTTGAAATACTGGTTACGTGGAATATCTTTATTATTATTCATTGCTATTTAGGATCCTCTTCCATTTATTCTTGTAAGAATTGGAAGCAATTACAGGGTTATTGACAACAGAAAAGAACAGTATTTGTATCAATAGCCATTTTGTATATCACAATTGTCATAGAAGTTTACATACCTAGCTTTATTCCAAAGTAAGTACTGATTTCTGCTTACATTTAAAGCATCCACACCAACCCATGACGTTTTGTTCTCTCATTGCATAGAATTTAAGAGCAGAAACCCTATCACACAAGGCAGTAAACTGAGTTGCAAAGACCTGCTTATTTCCAGAGACACAGATGATTCCTGGCCACTACAGTGACTGTCTGAGGATAGATTATATGTTCTACTAGGACGTCTTTAACAAATGTTTAAACCACAAGAGTTGTAATAATGTACAATGGATATCCTTCAAATCTTAAAATATTGTAACAGCTTATTTACTACCTGGTTACGAATCAGAAAATCATAGAATATCCCGCTTTGAATGGCACATACAAGGATCATCAAAATCCAACTCCTGGTCCTGAACAAAATAACCCAAAGATTTACACCATGTGCCAGAGAGCATTGTCCAAATACCTCTTGGGCTCTATAAGGCTGGTGCTGTGACCACTGTTCTGGAGAGCCTGTTCCAGTGCCCAGCCACCTCTGGGTGAAAAATCTTTTCTAAATATCTAACTTAAACCTCCCCTGACACAGCTTTATGCTGTTCCATCAGATCTTGTCACTGGTCACCACAGAGGAGAGATCGGTGCTTGCCCCTCTTATTCCCCTCCTGGGAAAGTTGTAGAGTGCAATGATCCCCATGTCTTTGTTAAAACTTCACAGCTGATGATTGCCCAGGTCTCTTGATTTGTCTGGGTCTCACTGCAGGGCCTCTCTGCTTTCCAGGGCGTGATCATCTCCCAGTTCAGTATCATCAAAATTTAAAATTGTGCAAAAAGTTGCAAAAACACAAAAATTCTACTAGCATACCAAAAAGGAATCTCATAAACTCCCCTTCCTCATTCCCCCTATTTTTATTGTTACAGACTGGATGTCCCTCTGCCGTGGTCGCCGGTATTCAGGTGTGGACAGCTAGCCCCAGGGTCTTTGGCTAGCGACCCGTTGGCGTCTGCAGCAAGTGTCCCTGACCACCGGAGCGCCGGTTCACTGCTGCTGGAATCGATGAGTTCCCAGCCGCAGGTAGCTCTTAGAGAGCAAGCTATCTCTATAGAGACCGGAGGGATAGGGAGGGATCTTCTGGTTAGAGTAATAGAGACACAGAGGCGTAGGGTTCAACTGCGCTCTGGGTGTCTAGGATCAGAAGACCCCAAACAGCTCAGCGCACAGACTTTTATTCTGAGGGCATTATTCAATCATCAAACCCCAGGAGGGAGGAACCAGGGAGGGACCAGGGGACCAGGACCAACGGGGGATAGAGAGGGGAGGAGAGGGCGTAACAGACAACCAAGGGGTACAATCAACTACTGAATGGACAGAACTTTCTAGAACACAAGAATGACTAGCAGGAGAGTGGCAGGTGCTTAAACTAATGGAGGAAAAGGGAACCACCCCTGAGAAACTCAGCCCCCTTGCGGGGCAAAACCACCTGTGTCTCCTCCCCAGGGGAGACTTTAAACTTGGGCACCTTTATTCCACAGCTGCTCAGGGGGGACCTTGAGGACCCTTCGGGACCTCAAGCACCACCACATCCCTCACCAAAGTTTGTGCTTCCTGTGGATACTTTGCATTCTTAGCCCTGCTCCTCATAAATGAGTCATATAATACATAGCAGTTCCACTTACAGCTCGAGTCAGTAATAGTCTTAACAAGTATGGAATTTACATATTATTCCAAATAGCATTTTAGACCTCTTAGAATAGTCACTGTTGTCATCATCACTTAGGAGGAACAAAAATCTGTTAATACCTGGCTTTAATGCATGTTTTCTACGTATATATGTATTATGTATTAAAGTTATTAAAACATTGCTCTCTGACTCAAGCAGAATGATTTTGTTCCCTCAACATGCCCAAATGTTTTTTCCAATCCATAGAAAATGTTAAGTACTATACAAAAGCAGCTGAGAAAATGTAAAACATTTACAAGCAATAGGAAACAAGGGAAGCATAGATGGGACCAAATGTTAAGCACAAGAAGTCTATACCAGTTTCTATTCCTGTGTAGATACTAAGATGTCTTCTAAATCATAATCACCTCTTCACAAACTCTTTTCTCTTTAAGAGAAAATTGAAAGAATCGTGGCACATCAATTTAATCTGAGTTTCCATTGGAAAAAATTGGAGATCTTGATTTTATCCCACAGTACTTCAAAACACCAATTCAAAAAAAAAAACTTAAAAGTCCAGAAGAGTTTAGATAGTGGTATCATAGGTGTTTCCCAGTGAAGCTGGGCCATGGAATAAGAGAATTCAAAGCACATGAATAGGAGAAACAGGCAAAATACATTCTACTTCTGTAGTTAAGGGATTGCTGTGTGAAGGGGCATTTTATCTGTGCAGCTTAAAAAATGCAGAATAAATCAAAGGCTAGGATGGAAACTCAATTATGAGAAATTTAAATTTTCATGGAACTTGGGTACTCTTTGCTGCATATCTGAAGGAAGGACTGGAAATGCCTTATGCTTTAAAGAACTCCTAAAATAAAACAGTCCATCAAGAAGGGAATATATTCTGTGAGAAATCAGTACCTCCAGTTTAGCTGATTGCTAATGTCTTTTAGAATTAGCTGTTTACATCTGTTTCACAAAGTTTCTCCCTTGCATTGTCACTGACCTTGGACGTTTCCTTCTCTAGCTTGGCAAGCTCCTGCTGTTGCGTAGGCACATCTGAAAGTGAATCATTGCTGTTCTTGTATCATCGCTCCAAGGAAAGTACTCAAACTTGAGAATTAGAGGTAGCTTGGGCTAGGATTATATAAGAGGTGGGAATGGGGATTTCATAATGACTAAGGAAAAGCATTTGGCTGTAGTCACTCAAGCATGTAAGTACTGGTGAGACGGGCTAGAATAACCCATTTACAGAGACATTATTCACAATTTATTGCCGTTCTGACTCAGCAATGTCCTCACCACAAAATGACAGCAATACATTTCTTAGAGCTATGTAGAGTGAAAGAAAACTGGTGAATAAATCTCAAGCCACCAGTGGTCAAATCTGCCACCATTAGGGAACACTGAACCAATGCATTGATATAAAATGACGTTAGAGAATATAGAAGTAGAATATTGAATTTAAAGAAGTCTCAAATATCTAAAATATCAACATAGAAATATTCCTAATGTTGCTCTATGTAGCTACCATAGAGCATATTTCACACAATTTATTTTTGTTTTCTTTACATTGACACGATGCACCTGGATTTTACACACTGAAAAGTAAGTTAAAATTTACCTGCAGTGCTGGCTTCTTCAAAGAACAGTTTTAGACTAAGACATTTGAAAACAGTGTGTCTGCCTGGCCGTGAAAATTTTAACTTCTATGTACTTCCAAAGTGAAAATAACACAATGATACTTAGAGGGAAATTTCTTTTGTGTACCATCAGAACAGATGCCAAGAAGAACACATTTATTAGATTTGGCGTTTTTTGTTTGCTTAAGAAACATACTTGTATGGTACATCATTACATATACAATAGAGTGTATGGTAATGAGGTTGCTCAAAAGAAAGCTTGAGTATATACAGGAACTGAGAAGTGATTTAATACATAATGCTTAAAATACGTAATACAAAAAATAGATATTAGCTTTAGCTAATTTAAGTATCCAAAGCAGAAACATGACTATATTTAAATGTGCATATTTTCCTTCCTGTTTTATTCTCAAATTAACTGTCCTTGGTCTAATATTTGAATACCTTTGAATAGTGCATTCAGTAATATGACTAGCATTTATAGTGCCTTCCTCTTCTCATTCTTTTTCCCAAGGGCAGAATTGTGTATAGTGGGGTTTTATTTCACACAGTTTTGGTTTTCTAGTTATCAGTAAATGCATAATCATCTCTTAGCATCTTGCCTACAAAGATGCTGTCATGCTTCTCTTCTTAGGATAATTCTGCTCAGGCTTCCAGAAAACTCCTTTGCAAGTTGAACATATGGAATGGCTAAACAAGAATGAAACTCAGAGTCCCAGTTCACATCAATGATAGAGGGACATCACTCAGGACAGCACCTCACTTAATGTGGTACAACCAAGAACAGAGAAAGATATACCAAGATATTGTTTTCTTAATACACATAATACACCTCATAACAACCTAAAATTATAATAAACTGCTGTTTACCACATAACATCTGATTTTTCAGAGAGAAAAATATGGACATGGCAGCACTATTAAAGTTGCGGTGGATGTGTGTGTGTGTGTGCACATTTCTGTCCTTGATATAAAATAGATAACCCAGAAAACCGAAATTCATGATAGTTTCCTCTTCTGTGCTTTTCAGAGTCGAAGAATGAATTGAACAAAAGCACTACTTAAATTAGAAATAAAGCAAAAGTGTTTTCTAAAAAAGACATAGAATTTTAAGCTATGAATGACTGATTGTGGCATGTTATGCACAAGCTCATTTGGGTATATGGCCTATCAAAATGAATCCTTTCTCAAGATAGGAGGCAAGATGACAAAGCAAATATATATTCGTAAGAAGAATGGAGGAAAAAAACCTAGGGCACAGTGCTGTAACGGAGAAAATATGTGAGAAATTGGAAGCTGTACATCAACAATTCCTATCTGATGTATATATTAAAACTTGCACGTAAAGGTGTCCTCAGGTGTGAATTCATTGATTTTGTCTCTCACAGGGAAACCACAATAAATTCTTTCAGATATCATGATGCAATAAGCCAATAAAATCTCATGTCTATATAAATATCAGTCAAGAGACACAGAAACATGTACTTCAAGCTTCACAGCTTAGCAAACAAACATTTAATACTTGGCAGCTAAAGATGGAGTGCAAAGTGGAGCTCCAGCCCTGCTCTCTACCTCTAGGATGACATTGCATCACAGACATGTGGTCACATGAACAATGCATTGCTGTCATCTGCTCTTCTGTATAATGTCTAAATTGATTAAGAAAATTATATACACCATTTCAGTATATCCTCTCACAATGATGTGCACAGATGCGTGAGTCCTGTATCTGTTTACATTTTCTTCTGAGAGAAATATTAGTAGTACATTAGTACCTTGAAATGAATTGGGGATCCTGTAGATAGTCACATCTATGTTTGTGATTTCAGTATAGTACAAAAGGGCAATCCCCTTCTCATGTGTATTGGGAAATCAGCAGAAAAGAAACAATTTAATGGCCAAACACATGGACAATTTGAACCTATTTCCAGGAAGTTACATGTACTCTGTGCTTTCCTCAAAGCAGAGAAGTACCATTAATAGCTTGGCTGGTCAGTCTTGCCGTTATGCAGTATTGCATATGACAATTGAGCACTATTGATTTACCATCAATTCCTTTCTTTTCAGCTCACCTGAGGCAGAGAAACTGCTGACAGGTTGTGGATTTGCCAGAGTGTTTGTTGATGGCTGAATTCCTTAATCCACTTTGTTGTGTGGCCTAAAATTCTCGAAGATAAATTTACTTTGACACACAAGCTTTGAGCTTGCCATCAGTTCACACTGTCCTCTTGGAATATGCTCACTTGGAATATGATCACTGCTGCTGATCAGGTTCTCTCTCATATGAAAGGCACTGCTAATTTTAATAGTGCAACTGTAGGAAATCACCAGTTTTGTGAACTTCACTTTTCTTCCTAACATTTATACCTTCCCACAGTTAGGTGAAATCTTCTGGCAGAATAGAGGCTGAAGGATGGGTGCACAGGGTATCTGGGGAAGAAGGGAGACACAGCACAGGAAGCTGAAGGAGAGCAAAAAGGGAGGGAGGAGAGGAATAACAGCAGAGGTTATTGCTGCTGAAGATCATAGGGAAGGACACTTTCTTGCTCCTAGCACAACTAGCACATCTGGATCTGGTGGTATTCAAAATCAAATTGAAAACATTAACTTAGCACCAATGAGATATTTTATAATCAGAATTATCTGAAAGAGTTCATAATCAGGATTCGACAGCTGTTATTATCATTTAAATATGGTCAATCTGAATTTTTTAGGTTTATGCTAATTTTTAAAGGCACTGAATGACATTCTGCTTTCACAAAGTCACTGAAAATTACTATACCAGATTTCAGTATACCAAAATGTAATTCATGATCCACATTTGCTTTTCCCCCTTCAGAGGAAACTTTTATTATCTACCCTAGAAATTACATTTTATCTCCTACATGAACCAAAACAGAACACAAATCTAGCAAATTAGTTTCACTTCCAAAATGGATAAAGACAGTTAATGAGTGCCATTACCCATATCTAAAATGTGAATTCTTTATAGATGCTTTGTTTAAATATGAGCAAACTGTGTCTCATGTATTGAAACACAGAATCTGTTTCATCTGTTTTTCACCTGATCATTTTGTAAGTAAACCCTGAGAACAGAATTTTGTGTAGCTGCAATTTTATAGGCAATTTAAAACCTTGCAGTTGAATAAAGTTTGCGAATTCACCTTTAATCTCAGCATTACTCTGTGAACTTACAAATTGATGTGATAAAACAAACTTTAGAGTAACTAAAATCTAGCAACCCCAAGATCAATCCATAAAGCAACGTGAGGCACCATGAATAAATTTGGTTCTAGTCCCCCCTAGGTTTACTCACATAATTCTCTTTATACCTTGAAGGTAATACCACCGACTTCAAGGTGAAAACCCAGCCCTTTCTAAAACACTGGTAAAGCTCCCATTGATTATAATGCAGACAGAATTTACCTACTATGTGAAAACTGAATACATGAGCAAGCCTTTGTTGGATGAACACCTTAAACTCATGCCATGGGGTACTGGCATATGAGCAGGGCAGAGTGTGTCCCATACAGCTGGGTGGCAGAGTGTTCCCACAGACTGATTGTCTATTCAGACAAGAAACTCCAGAAACCCTGGTTCATTCTCTGGGATGTACACTCACATTTTCCACTCCATTGTTGTCCAGTATTTGTCTACAGAGCTCACAACTGAACTCTGCCTTGTAATTCTACAGCATGGATATGTCATAGGCACTGTTGGCTATAATTTAGTGTCAATTAACAAGCATCTATTTACTGATTGCGGTATTGAAGCAAAAAAGAGAACAGACAAACACTTAGGGAAACACCTAGGGAAACACCTCTTCTTCTTTCTTCCCACTTTCAGCTTCTCTTGTTTTCACTGTGCACTAAACTCAGACCTGTCCAACCCCCTTGGTGAGGCAACACGTGAAGCTGGAGGTAGGGCTCAGTGCATAATGACTGACATGGTTTCATTACCACCAGCACGTGACTCCCACATGGGCCCTCACATGGCCATGACCACCCTGTTTTAAAACAAGCTCATGCAAGGCACTGTACGCTCCTCCAACTGACTGAAGCATTTGGCAGGCAATGTTTGCTCCCATCCCCTTGGGAGCAGCTGGAACTGGCCCAGGCAGGCTGTGCCTGCCCACTGCAGGACTGCCAGTAGCCCCATTAACCAAAACCCCATTTGTGCCTGGTGAAGGACACAAGTGGGGCCACATCCTCAGGGGAACAAGGGCAAGGGCTGCAGTGAAAGGTCCCACTCCCTGTGCCACCACCAGTTAGCTCAGGACAAAACCCTAAGCAGTCTGAGAGTGCAGCCTAAGCACTTCTGAGTGCCTGTTGCTGCTCCTACTGTGTAGCTTGACCTACACTGTGTCAGGGCTTCTCTGTGCAGTATGAGGCTTGCATTCAGCAGTGAAGTGTAGCCATTTTTTTTTAACATAAACTTATTTTAAATAATAAATAGCACCTTTTTCTCTGTGTTTCTAGCACTATAGCCATTCCTAGGTTTTTTTAAGTGCATTTTCTAGGTGTTACAAGTTATTAAATTCTTTACAGTCACTTTGCAGTCAAAAGCAAATGGTTTGCTGAACAGCAACTTACCCAAAAACACATATTCACATCTCCTGCTGATAATCTAGGAGGAAAGAGATCAGCTAAATATTTGATCTTTAGTTATTTTTGTCCCATTTTAATCCCCTCAACTGGCTGCCACTCAAGTTTATCTCAATGCAGGGGAGAAAAAAGAGAAATAGAGAAACCTCTTTCTGCCTCTTTAGGAAGCTGAAAGAAAAGTCTTTGGAGCATTACACAGGGCTAGAGAAGAAAAGGGGAAAAAATTAAACCACAATAGTTTTTGAAGAAGAATCCCAGTGAAGATGCAGTGTGTTTGGAAACAGAGTTCATAGCTTAGAGAGTTGAAAGGAGTTTTGTTATCAGTGGAGTGCTGAGAGACCAATGCCCATAAGCATTCAATTAAAAAGAATGGAGGTGAATGGCAGGAGAATTTGTGTATCTGTATGTCTCTGTTTTGCTTTAAACCGAAGATGAGATTGCATTTCACAGAAAAGGAAGTCAATGCACCTATTGATCCTCTACACAATTCACAGGGGCAGCTTGGTGGCAACCTGTGTAAGAAGGTGATTATGGAACCTTTTACCTCCTTTTCCTCTATTACTATGAGATATCAAGTATGCCATAATCTGACAACTGCTGTTTGTAAAACTAAAATCATGTTTTTCACTAGTACTTCACTTGATGTGGTTTGCAAATGTAACACACACAAAACTGGTGGGGTTTTTTTCTGGAACAAGATTCTAGTGTCTTATAAAATCATAAAACATACAGGCATGCAAACCAAACTTTTTAAATGAAGTTCTCTTCCCCTTTTAAAAATTGATGTTTATCTCTTCAAAATCTTATCCCAAGCATAAAGGAAAGAGAGTAGTATCTCTTTTGAAAGTACCTGCAGTGACATGTACTGAAGAATTGAAAATAATGGACTGGCAATAAATTATGCTTTAGTTCTATGAATCCCTTTCTTCCTACTCTTTCAATCCATTTTAAGCAGTGCACAGCACAGGTAATAGCTCTGAACCCAACTGGAGATTTCTGAGACAGTCTCAGTTCACTGAGTGCTGAATGAAAAAATGTCCCTACCATCACCACTTTTTTTTCATTTGTTTGTTTGATACAAACGTATCATATTAGTGTTCTGCCTGGAGAAGCCTAATGTACCTTGAAATAAGTTTTATTATGATGAAGTAATGAATTGAAGTTAGAATGCTTCTGCAGGCCAGGGAAGTTTATAGAGATTAGCACATCACGAAGAATAAAATATAAAATAAAGGCATAAATCTCAGGAGAATATAGATATTGCTTCTGCTGAAACTGCAAGGATTTTTATAATAAAAAGCCCCCCAAAATTAAAGTAAGTCCTAAGTCTCTGCTTCTAGCAGCTAGCAATTATTCCTTCAGTTTCTATGGCAATATTTCCTGTTAAGGATATAGCTAATCTGCTTTTGGCTCTCTAGCACAGATTCCAAACTTGATATTGAATCATAAACTAATTTCCCACTGCTTATTATTTAAACACATTGCCCTCCTTTCTAAGAATGGGGACACTGTTCTTCCTGTGTCTCAACAGGGGACAAAAAAGGAGAATTGTGATGCATGCTAGCATTCTAAAAATCGAATAATCCTCCCTGAGGCAATGCACCCAAATTCCTGGTCTCTGAGGCACAGAAAATATTAAGAGGAGCTATTACCAAACTCACCATTAAATCACCTTGATTTTGACATAATGGGTTTAATATTTTCTTTCCCTGCAATAATCTGTGGAGAAGTTCAAGTAGATGATTTCTGGCTCATCCTGTAAAGCTGTGGTCATGGACATAAATGCCTGGCAGAATCTTAAATAGTGATGGCCGTGTTTGACCCATCCATGTTTTAACAGATATGCTTTTATATCTTAGAAAACATAATGCAATTCCAAAAAAAAAAAAAATCAGCCAGGTTTTTTTTACAGCTAACTACTTACAAATCAAAACAATTGTAATTTTTACATAGCCCTAAAGTGAAAAGCAAGTGGATATGCACAACAAAGAATGAAATATTAGAAAGAAAACAAGAAATAATTAAAACATCAAGGGACATCAAATGATCAAGGTTTATGCTCCCTACATACAGAGAAAATATGACAAGCCACAGATTAGAAGTGCACTTGCATTTCTCACTTTAACAGTTCTTAAGAGAACTACAGCTCATAAAACCTTCTGGATGTGTTTGCTTTCTAATTTAAGAAAACACACCTACATTAGGTGACTTCCTAGTGTATTCCTCTATGTGAAACATCTTTCCTCTGTTCCTCCTTTCTTGTTTTTTAATTTTTAAAATTTAATGCTTGAATTAATCCAGGTCATTTCTGCTCAGTCCACATATGGATGTTGTGGATTTATATTTCCAATCCAAAGTTTTTCTGTTACTTCTACTTTCCTCATTTACATGTGTGACTTTGACAAAATATAACCAAATGTATAAATTCTGTATAAATTCTGAGTAATACGACCTCACAGTTCATTCTATTTGAAAAATTGAATTGGTCACCAAAAAGAAGCATCCTCTTGCCACTTGAGAAGTCAACAGTGGACACAGATTCTAAAGGAAATGACACTGAAGACTGAAATATTTATGTGCTTACTAATATGGATGGCACCAGGACATAAGTTTCATTCCACTTTATTTTCTTTGATTAGCTTGGAGACCTGCATCCATTTTTTATCACTTTTTATGCAGAGAAATACACTGAATTAAGAGTCCAGCAACTGCACTTCATTGCACAGAAGCCTTGTGGTTAAATCCCCAGTGAGGCTCCCTGCAGGATCCACAGAGCCCAACAAGGTGGTGAGCTGTGCACCTGCCCCCTGCACGTGGTGACACACAATTGCTGCTGGAGGCATCCCCTGATGCCATTACAGCAAGGGTCACTGCATCCCATTTCTGAAACTGCTGGTGTTATGGGTGGGATGGAGTAAATCACAGCCCATGGGGGAGCTGGGTACTGGGGTATTAAGAATCAACAAGATTCAAGGTTTTATTCTGCTGGATAATATAATGTATTCAGTCCGTCCCTCACTCTTCCCTAGCTTGCTAGGTCTGCACTTCCCAGCAGGGAGGTCCCTGCTGGCACAGATGGTCAGGCAGAGTCCTGTCAGCTCCTGCTGTGCTACTGCTTGCCATCACCTGTTGGGCATCATCAGCTGAGGCCCCTGGCTGGCCCCCAGCGTTTTTCTCCATGCCTAATATTTGTCTCCATGAAACTGTCTGATCTTAAGGATCTTCCTCCAATTCCAGGATCTTTCCTCCAACCACAATCTTCACTGCCTTTTTTTCAGGTTCCTTTCTTCTTATGAAGACTACTTCATTTAGGGAACTCTTATTTTCCACCACATTCTCTTCTTTTTAGAACCCCAAGCTCTACATTTTCCCAAGCTAAATAATGCAATGTGTGAGCAGTCCCCTGTGTTTCATGTCTCTGTGAACTGGAGGATTTGGGGCATGCCACTTTTCTTTACACCAGGTGTTCTCAAAATTTATAAGCAGTCCACAGCAGTTGCAGCTTGCAAGCAGCAGGCTCGGCTTGAAGGTTCAATCATAGAGTTTCAGACATTTACCCCTACACACAGTTGTTAATGCTGACAGTTTGAGGTGGTTTTCTTTTCCCCTGTGATAAATAAAAGCTAGGAAATGGTCTCAGGAAAAAATCATATAATTCAAAGTCCATGGTCTAATAAACGTTTTATTTTAGATGATCTCTACCCTGTCTTACCCTGAATACCAAATCGTGTAGCCCAACAGAGCTTTAAGTTGTAGTAATTGACCTCAGAGGAAGACCTAGTTCCTCTGTAGCTTTTAAAACCACAAATCTTACTTAAATATGTTTTTGCATAGTTTCTAGCATTGTTATAGGTGGGTGAAAATCTTGTCTCTGAATAATGTTATACAATATAAACACATGACAACTGAAATATTTCTATTAATTCAAAACCACTAACTTTGTGGAAAAAATTGTTGAATTGAAATTCTTATAAACATATTAGAAGATATTTCTCACAACAGGGGTGGCTATGGAGGGGCACTTTTCTGTCTTTTCAGTTGCGGTCCTACTGATAAAGTCCAAAATATTAGTCAAATGCACTTATTCAGCTTTTTTCTATTGGCAGCTGTCTGCAGCTCTGTTAATGCACTGAAAGGAACTGAACTTTTTTCTGATTTTGCCTGAACTAGGTGAACTGAACAAATTGATAGGTCCCGTTAACTGACTAAAGGTTTGGTTTACATCAGAGCAGCTAATAGAGTCTTTTCCTTGTGTCTGAACGGAAAAGTGTGAAAGAATGAATCCTGTTCTGCTTGGGTGAAGTGCCAATTAAGTCTGGAAAAGTAGACATTTATGGGAGTTTGGCCACAAGCACAGTATTTCAAGGCAGCTACTGGTTCTTCAGAGCTGTAATTTGGCAGCCTTGTACTCTGCCTTTAAAAGGCCTTGGTTTAGCAGTCTTTTTTCTGTAAGAAAAGGTTTCTCTGTGCTATATTTCTGAAAGTAACAAGCTTTTCTTTTTTTGCAGATGAGGGGTGACTGAAGTGTGAAAAGGGGAGACAAACTATGTTGCAGAGGAACAGGGTGATATTTGCAAAGAATTCCCAAAATCACATCAAACAAAATCTAGTAGTCAGCTGTGATTTGCAGCACTTCAGCGTCTTCTACTACTTTGGCAGTGTCCTGAAAATGAAGTATACTTTAGCCTGGAAAGGTGTCGATATCTAAAATAACTGCTTATGCCTTGTCTGGACATCACAGAAGGGTGTCTTTTGAATTTTTTATAAGAATTGCCCACACTTTCTTCAGAGTGAGTTAAAGAGTAGCAGCAAAGTGCAGTTGACTGCAGCACAGGGAGAGCAGGAGCTCTGTCATTACTTTGCAGACAGTGCCTGCAGTGCTCATCAGCAAAAGTAGGTATGATTATCAGGGCAGGCCTTTTACTTTCTGCTCTAATTGGACAAACTGACCTGCTTGGAAAACCAAGACCCTTTCATCCAGAACTCGAACAAAATATATCTTATTCCTCAGATATACATATATCTTCCTCAGGAAGGGGAGGTAAAACCTGACTCTGCTCTTAGAAGAGGAAGTAGCCAAGAATAAAACTGCTTGCAGTTATTGCAGCAACTACTATGAATTACATTCATTAATTCTATCCAAAGAATTGATGGTTGTCTGAAAGAAAGAACCATAAATCCTACATATTTATGTCACAGAAATATAAGGAGTCTGATTTTTACACTAATCTTTTGTAAGTATTTCTGGGCTGATTTTATTGGATTAATTTCAGGTTTGCTTCTACAGTAAGAGAAATCAGAATCAGGCATAAAAATTTCTACCTGTTCCCACTAAGCTACAAAGCAGATGGCCCTGACTGCAAGTCAAATGGGGAAGCATGAATGAATTAACATCAAAATATTTTTCTTTCTTCCTTTCTAACTGAAATTGCTTTCAGCCTGCTGAATTTCTAATGCATCCTCTGGTGATCACTTCCTCAGTCTCCCATTCCCTCTTTGCTCTCTCATATGCTCAGCTCTGATGATAATGCACCATGCAGAGATATATGCCAAATTTTCAGAGGCACAGACATTATAATTGATTTTTCCCCTTCACTTCCTGTGAGGAGTAACTAGATACTTTGTCATTTTTAAGTCTAGAAACTTGCTATTCCTTTACCTCTACCCATTTCATCACACCTCAGCAAGGATTATGTGAAAGGGATATATGAGTCCCTCCTGCTGAGCCAACAGGCTAGCTTTTAATTGGCTTTTATGAATCACTTTCAAGATGCTTGAAATTATAGAAAAAGTCTAAAATAATTTAAAAGGGATGTTCATTGCTTTTTTTGTCTTGTTATTTTTTTTAAAAAGCATTTCACAACTTTTCTTAGTTGCATCTTACAGAGTTCTACTTTCTCAGATAAAGTCTTTAAATCCTTGTATGAATGTTTCCGGTAAATGAACACAGAGAAATTATTGTCTATTAAAACATTAAAACACTGTAGACAGAGTAAACCCTTAATATTTAGTTAAAGGCAATATGAAAACGAGACCTAATTGCTATTACATGGTACCAAAATTGATTTTGTAGTACTTTGAATTAACAGTCAAGTCACAAGTCTATTGGCAGTGCTCCTGCACTTAGTAGGAGAAAGTTTTCATGCCATAAAATATAACTTCCCTGGGAGTACATGCCACATGTCCTGTATTCTAGCCAGAAGATAATCTGAGGTTTTTTTTCTGCAAGACGGTAAAACTGCTAATGGAAACTCTGTGAATAGAATGGCAAAGAGCAGTGCTCCATCCATGCAACTAGACTGTTTCATCCCTCCTTTTGTTTTTTCCTAACATAGTAAAATTTTTTCCCTACCACTTCCAGCTCTGTAACACATATCTATGTTGCAGTTCCTTTAATGCAACAATACATTACATTTTTTAAAAATCTGTTTGGTTTTTTGTTTTTAACTTGAACAGTTATCCAATGTCAGCTAGTAAAATCATATATAATACATTTAAAAAATATTCCTAGGAATTCCTTGATACTTTTTCCAGGGGTAAAGTCATATGCTTTTTACTGATTAATTTTAATTTTCCTATTCAGTCATGTAAAAGTCCAAGCTCAAGTGACTGTGTAAGTTGAAACAAGTCTTCTAAAAGTAATAGGATTGCAACTCTTGCCCCCAAATGCAACACAGACTTCAGAGAGAAATGTAGTCATGCAGAATGAAAGCTACAGCTTACAAACTGATTTCTCCTGGTGTGTCTTCTGTTATTTGTTTTCCATAAGAACATTACGTGTAAAACAACTGAGACCTGAGAATCTTAAACATTGCTATTTAAGCCACACCAGATTCAATTCTAAGCAATGGAATGAAGCAATGGGATGAAATTGCCTGTATATAATATGGAACATCTTTACAATAGAAAAGTCTTTGATGTTCACTTAATAAGCTCAGTTTCTTGTCAAATGATGCTTCATGTCTCTGTAGCACCAGGAAGTTTTCTGCTTGCTTTCTCAGCCTTCCTTAGGCAGAATATGACTCCTTCTGTTTGGAAAAAGTAACTACTCATAAAAATTTAAAGTGTGTTAACAGGAAAATATGGAGAAACATGGAAATGACTCCATGGAAATGATGTGAGGTTTGAGATTCAAGAATCTTAGCTCAAGAAATTATATTCACCTAATATAACCATAAAATGGACTACTACTGTATTTTTTTTCTGTGGTAGCCAATTAGCTTTCCGAACCATTATTGATATTAGTACTATCAGATGTGATATTTCTTTTTACCAATTAGAAAAATAGTATGGTAATCAACTGGGAAAAGAAAAGGGAGAGAGCAAGACGACATCTAGTAGTAAAATTTTTTTTAAATTTTATTTGAAACAAAAGGGAACTACTGAGTTTACAGAAAAAATGACATGTCAGGTTGGAAAAAAATTATTTATTTCCCAAAATATTTTGTATACAACAAAACATATTAGTAAGGTTTCATATATCAATAAGGTTTTCATCTGAAAAAAGTGCTTAAATATAAATGTAGGTTTTTTCTCTTTGATTAGTACCATTAACCAGATTTAGTTTGAAATTGTTTTGGCACGAAACCCTTTGTAAAATCTATTAACTTCAAATCCCAACCAATCAAAAAACCCAACCAAAACCTGATGAACTTAAATAAGAATAGAGAGAGGCAATGCTAAAAAACCAGCAAAGATAAAGATTTATCTGACTAAAGAAAATTCTGAATGTATGAAGTAAGAAACACAACCCAAAAATATGTATGTTTCTGTATAATCTCAGAAAGTTACTCTGAAAACTGATATATTTGATCTTCAATGTGAAGGAAATATCAGGAATAAATATAAAGCCAACTTGATCCCATACAATTTTTTTTTTTATTATTTCCTCTTCTTGAAGCAGGAAGAAAATCTAACCACTACTGTTTTTACTATTTGAATTCAGCTGTATCCAGACCGTTTGTTTGGGAGACTACAGCATTCAATAAGCAAAGATTGACCCAAAACTTTCAGGGCTGTTTCCAACTATGTTAATAATGCAGGTATTTCTACAGATCGCTGAATGATGTAACCATCACAATATAACAAAAAAACTTCATTTGGACATTTTTCAAAATGTACCATTTGTAATGGGTCTTGATGAGTACAGAACCCCTGGACTGAACAGCTTGACAGAAGGAATGGAAAAGAAAAAAACTAACTGCTGATGCCTTTAATTATAAATTGTCTTTTTTTCTTTTTTTCTTAATCACTATGTTCATAGTCTGTGACCCATTCTTGGCCATAGAATATTTGAAGATCACCTTGTTAAAAATATCATCTTCTATGGAGAAGTCAAGATTCTTTGTGATTTTAAAACTACTACCCAGATAACAGCATCCCTAATGATCACTACTGCTATAAGACACCTAACTTTCATTCTGAAATGCACTCTAAACCTGGGAGACGTAGTTCATCTTCATGAGAAAGTTAGACACCTTGACTTGTCTCAGCAGTAAGAACACATCTAAAGGAGTTCCTCCCTCTGGGCTCTGGGGACTTTTTTTTTTAATCTAGAATTGTCATATCTGTCTCTTGTTCCTCATAATCTAAGGTGATCAGAAGTACTCAGACATAAGGAGCTGATATGGGAAAAGAGCTCTTAGCTTGAAGAATGTAGCTCCTGACCTAAAGGACACATGGAATTTTTCTTCTGGTAACGGTTTAAATCAGATTATATTTTGAATTAGTGAATAAAATATCTCTTTTTTTTTTTTTTTTTTTTTACAGATTTTGCTCTTGCCCAATAAGAAACAAACAAGATAAATCTCACAGTTCCCAAATTCTCCCAGTCTGTACTCCTGTCTGTGTTCACGGCTTAAGGCTCCAATCCATTCTGGTTTTTGGTGAGCCTGATAAAACACCAGCTCCATTTGCTGAAAACTTTTTTCACTTATTGACCTATTCCAAACCGACCTTTTTTGTCATTTACTCTACAGAAAACCTCCTCAGTGCATTTACCCCACTCTGTTGATTCATGGTTTGATATGTGGTTCAGTGTTCTCATTTAATACAGATTTCCTGAAGAGAATGGCAGTGACTCATGACTGCTCCTGAGTCACTGCAGATTTTGCAGCAACAGATGAAGGAAGAACTGTAGTGAATAAAATCAGACTATTATTTACTATCTAGGTGTTCTGGGGTGCCTCAGGCAGAGCATCACCAGCTGGATAAGGGAGGGGATTGTCCTGCTCTGCTCTGCTCTGGGGCAGCCTCAACTCAAGTGACTTGTGAAGTTTTGGGCCACGCAACATAAAAAAGCTTTAAAGCTATGAAAAAGCATCCAAAGAAGGGCCACCAGGATGTTAAAGGGTCTGGAGGGGAAGCTGTATGAGGAATGATTGAGTCACGGGTCTGTTCAGCCTGGAGAAAAGGAGACTGGGGAGAGACCTCATTGCGGACCTCAACATCCTCACGAGCAAAAGCAGAGGGGCAGGTGCCAATCTTCTGTCTGGTGACCAGTGAAAGGACTTGAGGAACGGCCATGAAGCTGAGTCAAGGGAGGTTTAGGTTGGGTATCAGGAAAAGTTTTTTCACCCAGAGGTGGCTGGGCTCTGGAACCCAGAGGAGTGGTCACAGCACCAAGCCCGACAAGAGGTCAAGAAGTGTTGGACAATGCTCTTGGGCACAGGGTGGGGTTCGTGAGGTGTCCTGTGCAGGGCCAGGAGTTGGATTTGATATTCCTGATGGGTTCCTTCCAACTCAGTATGTTCTTGGATTCTATGGGGATTCTTGAATTTGTAAGGAAGGTACAGGAAAGTAGAGTAGCTTCTATCTACAGAAAGAGTCTATTCTTTCTAAAAGGCAATGGAAGAACTTTGGCCAAACTGGAGGTGATAAGGGACAAAGCAGGCAGAGGTATGAATAAAGAAAAAACAAACCCACCAATATTGGATAAAGAGTATTTTTTCATCCCTCATTTTTCCTACTGATACATGAATGTATTTAATATTTTTCTGCATTTCCCATCTAAAAAAAGATAAAAACTTTACAAGCCCTGCAGCAAAAGTATATCAGAGGCAACATCAGTCAGGCAACAAGCCAATTTCTCTAAACATTTTTAGCCACATTTTTCAAATTTAACAGCAATCAAAGAAGAGTCATATAAATACCAACTTCTTGGAAGACTTTCAGAGTACATCATTGTCATTTAGGTATTCCTACATGAGGAGAGTTGCTACGGGTGCATGTTAAAACAGGTATTTATATTCATATATTCATACTGCTTTGTTATTGCAGGTCAGATGAACTGCATGTCAGAAACATGTACCTGTACAATATATGTTTCTATATTAGTCCACAAGACTCAAGAAAATCATTAAACACTTCTTCTTCTAATTTTTTCTCTTACTACTACTACTACTATTTGCATTTTTTGACATTAAAAAATAAATATTGAAAATTCTTCACACATTTGAGAGTGAGAGAACTGGTAAAGGGCAGTTGTAGAGATTAGTCACTTGATATTTTCACATCTACATCAGGAGATGCTTTAGAATATATTGAGGAAGAGTACAACACTCCTTCTGGGGGTAGAATTTATGACTTTATCAGTCTTTGTCTCTTTCTTTTCCCCATGAATTTTTAGAAGGGAAATTTTGTGGAAAAACTTGTGTTCCCTTAATACTGTGAATTATACAGCCTTTGAGAGGAGAATTCCCATCATGTTAGCACTCAAAACTTTTCTAAAACCACCTGCAGTCATCTATAAATGCACTTGACAAACTAGCCTTTTAACGTTGTATTTTCCCCCCACTGGTGAAATGAAACATTAACTTTGTCATTTTATAAAACTAATTTCCATGTCATTTTTCATTTATTTGATGGAAAAACCAAATCAAGTCTGGAAAAAACTCCCATGCTGCTCTTCTGTTCACCAGAGAAGGTAAATGTGGAAGTCAACATGTATTAAGTAGCATTATATGCTAACATTAAATGACTGCAAAGTACTGATATGCTTTCACTTATTATCTCTCTGGGACATCTGTCAATATTAATACAGTAAGTGGCTAAGCAATCATCCCTTGTAAATAAGTATCAGATCCAAATGCATGACCCTTCAAGCAATTAAATGGAAGCTTAGGGATAGAAGATTAACATACTATTATTTTTAATTACATTATTTATTCTCATTTATACTTTATGAAAATTAATAGCTGGTTAGAAAACAAACAGCAAGAAGGGGCTAAAATCCTCTGGGACTTTTTTTTTTTAATTTATTTGTGCATTTAATACTGTAATTCCCTTAAAAACAAAAGAGGGAGTCTTCAGCTGTTTAACTATCAGCCCTACATTAGGTCAATTCATTTTCTTTTGTGTTGGACTCCATTTTCCAATTAACCACAGGTTTACTAAATGACTTTGGGGGGACCAGTGAATCTATATACCTAAATGTGTCTCACGTTTATGCAAATGGAAGGTAAATATAGGGATCAGTGGTATAGAATATGGTAACACACAGATGATGAATTTCCCTCATTTCTTCAGTAGAAGAAAGCTGTAGCTTTCACAGTGAATATACAAGATTTCTTTCTATGGCTTTGGTCCCTCACTGCTATTTGTTTCACTGCAGTGAGAAACTGGAAAAATATCTGTGAAGTTTAAAAAAGTTTGGACAATGTAAACTGCTGGATAATAACTTTAAACAGTCTATTTGATGAATGTGGTTGTGTCAAGCAGTATGTGACTAACTTGAAACTATGAGAGTGGTAGGGAAATAGGGTA